>PVHX01004277.1:0-128221 GCA_004024805.1 Geosciurus inauris | reverse complement strand
TTCCTTAATATGTTGTCTCCCACCTTTGTGTACTGGGCCAAATAGGAGAGACCACTGAGCTCAGTATGCCAGCTCATTCCTGGATATTATCATCACAATTAAAAGTAAATGCTATGCCCTTTGCCAAATTTTTAAGTGCTTAAGCAGACAAATGTCTTAGAAACCTGACTACATTTTTCAGGGAGCTCCCTACATTTGTGCTGAATAAATGCAGAGAGATACAGCTAAATGAAAACAAAAGTAAGCTCATATATATTCCCTATGATGGAAAACAAGAGACTAGGACATTTGGATTAAATTTTTATAATATATTACTTAGCCTACAAGTTTTTCTTCCTAAACCTTATTTCAATAATGGTAGTATTATAAACAGTAGCTATCATCCTTTCATAGTTTATACTGTACTAAGTATGTAGATATTACAATTAGTAAACCTTTAAGCACAGACAGCCCCAATTTACAGAAAAGAAAACTGAGGTGTAGGTATCTTAAGCAATTTCCCCCAAGAACACACAGGGCTGGAAAGTGGAAGAAATAAATTTTGACCTTAGATTTGTCTGACACCTACATGCTTAACCCCTCAGCTCCTAAGCACAGCACCGTCACTTGAGAGTACAGGATCTATATAACTCATGGTTCAGTGTTCAAGGAACCCATATGAGTAGTGAAGAGAGAAAAAATAATAGATATATTCATAATAATATGAGGGAACTCTATAAGACTACATACATTTAGCAACTGCCAGTCTTGGTGTGAACTGGCAGGTATGTTTGCACTGATCCTTAGAATAGAGAGAAATCTGGCAATGGGGGAGGGCTGTGGAGAGCTGGGGGAGGGAGTGCCAGCCAGGAGAGCTTATCACCAGTGGATCGAATCCATTCTCAATACCACTGGAATTAGTCATTGAATGGACTCACCAGTGGGGAAGATTCTAATTTTAATGCTTATTTTTCAAAATAAGCCCAAGATACTCTATTCTCAAGCTTTATTTGGAGTTTTATTAAGCTTGTTTTTTAATCTATTTAGTGATTAAAAAATAAGAGTATCAAAACAAAAGAGCTTCAATAAAGATAGTCAGGTTTATGTTAAATGATTGATTATTGGCTTTTATTTTGGGCACCGTAGTTAATTGTGCATGAGGTCATTGCACATTTCAAAGCAGTTTCCCCAAGTTCATCAGTAAGAATGTTGTTAATTTAAATCCAAAGCTTCACTCAAAATATATTGCTTTTCTTCCTTCCACCTTATCTTGTCACTGAGGAAATTAAACTGAGCAGGAACAAGTTATTTTTCACAAAGCCTACTTGTTAAGATTTAATACTCTGTAATATTGGTAAGATTATCTCTACCCAAACAAATTAATTTAAGACTTTGGAAGTATCTAACAAAAACATAGAAGGTACATAATCCCTGATAGAGCAATTGGACCACTCGGCATTTAATCTGTAGAAATCCCCACACAGGCAGGCAGGGTGAAGCACTTGTAAGGATGCTCAGTGTAGTACTGTTGTAAGAGAAAAACCTGGAAACAATTGGAAATAGTTAAAATAAACGAAATAGCTAAATAAACAATTGGAAATTAGTGAAATAGGAATCCCATGTAGCAGCTAAAAACAATGAACTCAATCTTTATATACTAACATACTAGGATCTCCAAGGCATATTAAGAAAAAAAATCAAATTCCTGAAAATGTGTGGTAAGACACTAATTTTGTAGAAAAACACCCATACCCAATCATGTACATCTGGATCTCTTTTTTCCTATATCCATATATGTATGTATATATGTACATTCATATATGCATATGTAAATATACAGAGATTGGTATTTAGGATAATATTCAAAGGAGATTTTATCTATTTCCACTTACTTACTTTATAGTTGTAAAAATAATGATTTTCTATATTATTCATATAAAGATATAAAAATTTTAACATAAATCTAAAATAGCAAAATGGGGGCTGGGGTTGTGGCTCAGCGGTAGCGTGCTAGCCTAGCACGCGTAAGGCACTGGGTTCGATCCTCAGCACCACATAAAAAATAAAATAAAGACATTCTGTCCACCTTCAACTAAAAAATAAATATTTAAAAAAAATAAAATGGCAAAATGTACCTTTAAACTATCAGAAATCAATCTACTGCAAATCATTTTTAACCAATAATTAAAATTTACTAGTCTGTATTTTTTAGGAGCTTTATTTTCCCCCTTTAAAAAGGAAGATAAAATTTTTACATTCTGATGCAAATTCAATGTTGCAGAACTACAAATATGCCCGATAACTTAGTGAAAACAAGACACACTCTTCACCCTTTCTAAACACCACAAAATGAATGTCTAAAAAATGTTTGAAAGTAAAGAAATGAATAAATGACAGCCTCTACATATTATGCTCATGTTTCTCAGCACCGGTCAAGACTTAAAATCTGGCAAATGGTGTGAAGATATTACAGAATATTCATGAAAAAATTTAAAGCTCTTTTATTCTGGGCAAGATTACTGTGTTGATTTGTTAATGGTGCTAAGCATTGAATCACCAAAAGTAAATTAAGTTATATGTTGATATTAATTTTTCTAGCCATGGACATTAAGTTATAAAATTTTGTTAAAATTTTGAACACGAGCAGTGTTAATATGTTAATTAATTAACAAAAGGTGACATTTTAAGGACAGCTTCCTAAACCCTCACTAGTCGTTAAATATGAATACATTTTTAAAAAAATTCAACCACTGTTTCAAATTAAATACTAGAGAAGATACAGAAACAGAGAAACACTTTACACTGTTGGTAGGATTGTATATCAGCACAACTACTATGGAAACCAGTATGGAAGTTTCTTAAAAGACTAGGCATGAAATCTCCATATGAATATATAACAAGTCCCGTCATTACGTATAATTATTCTGCACTAATAAAAATGTAAAAAGAGAAAAATTTTAAAAAATAAATAAAATTATTTGTCTGTCAAATGATACCATAAAAAAGTGAAAAGATATCTCATATATTGAGAAAAAGCATTTGAAAACTATATTTGACTTGTACCTAGAATACATTAAAATCTTTTACAACACAATAATAAAAACTGAACAAGAAAAGGACAAATGAGTCAATTAAAAGCATGTAAAGGATATGAATGTTTCTTCAAAGAAGATATACAAATGACCAATAACCACGTGAAAAGAAACAAAACCTCATTGTCCATCAGGGAAATGCAAATAAAAACCATAATGAAAATCTATTCCACAACCATTAAGGTGGCTACAGTCAAGAGGACAGATGATAAAAAATGTTACCAAGGATGCAGAAAAATTCAGATCCTCATACAGTGTTGATGAGAATGTAAAATAATATATCCACTTTGCAAAACAGTCTGGGAATTCCTCAAAAATTAAACATAGAGCTATTGTATTAACCAGCATTTCCACTCATAGGTATAAACCCAAGGGAAATAAAAACATACCTATAAATAAATATAAGTATTCATAGGATCTTCCTGCATATAATATATACAGTCATTTTCTAACATCCCAAATGAAGATAATAAAGAATCATTTGGTGAAACAATAATAAGAAACAGATTAACATTGTATAATTCTCTTTTCCACCTTCTATCAAAACCAATACAGATATTGTAACAACAATATATATATAGGACTTGTTGTAACAGCAGTATATGTATAGGACTTGTTTTATAGCTTATGAAATACTTTTGTATGCATAAACTCATTGTCAAATACTTCTGAGGTGGATATCATTATTTTCATGTAGGACATGAAGAAACTTAGGCTTTGAGGGTCTAAATAACGTGAGCAGGAGGATACAAGTAGAGGATGTAGAAGCTCAACCTGTCCTGGACCCATGCACCCATGTACCATAGGGTCAGGAGTACAGAACCACAGAATGGGACGTGAAAGAGGCACCAACCCTGTTCATTTTGAACACTTCCTGAAAAATAAAAAATGTTCTGAGCATATTTTGATGCTATCTAAATGGAATGTTCTTGCTTGTCTTGTAATTACTTTCTTAAAGTCATTTAACACTGTTTACTATTCCTTCCTTATTTACTCTGTTTCTTTTCATGACCTTGTCCTCTGTCATCTCCTCTTTGCATTTCTTCTGCAATTGCTTCATTTATGTAAAGTTTTCCTTCTATTTTAGGAAGACACTCAATGTATCTAGCCCTTTACGTCTCTACTATTGAACTGATTGTTCCACAAGAATATCTCATAGTTCCTCATATATAACATTACCAAAATGAAATTTTGTATCTTCCCCAATTGCCTTCCAACATTTCCAGTGTTAACTTACAACATCACCATTCTTCCTGCTAATGTTCAAAATATTGAGGGAAGAACATTTTGACTACTTTCTTTTCCCCTTCCCTGGCTAATCAGCAATCAGACCCTAGTCATGTTACTCAGAAATTCATAACCTTCTCCATTTAGTCCAGTGTTTCAGAACTCCACACATCTACTTAAGAAATACCTCCTGTGTGCCTGGCCCTTCCATCTTCTCTCTCTGTTACTTTCTTACCTGCCTCCTTCCTACTGCCAACAGAGTTAATGTTCTTAAAGATTAGTCTTCTCTCAAAAACCTTCAAAAAAA
This sequence comes from Geosciurus inauris, assembly GCA_004024805.1. Taxonomy (NCBI): domain Eukaryota; kingdom Metazoa; phylum Chordata; class Mammalia; order Rodentia; family Sciuridae; genus Geosciurus; species Geosciurus inauris. The sequence goes on along the minus strand of PVHX01004277.1, from coordinate 123,616 downwards.
TCCCCAAAGCCAACAGATTCCTTAGCACAATCTCCAACCCCTTTCAGGGTCTGGTCTCAATTCATTCTATTAATCTTCACCTAAAAATGGATTATTTGGTGTTTCTGAGGCTCACCAATGGCTATGCTTTAACTCATGTGAGGCCACATTAGAGGTGGAATGTTCTCATTCCTCTCCTAATTGTCTTTTAAGATTCTGTTTAAACATAACTTTCTCAAGGAAGCTCCTTTTAATACCACCTCTACTCCAGTTCTCTTTCTTAACAATTCTATTGTTTTATTTTTCTTACCCATTTTACTCATTTTTATCCAATAGTCAACATATATAGGTATCTCCCTCACTAGACTACAACTTATTTTTTTAATCTCACACAGCTCTTAGCATATAAATGTGACATAAATATTTTTGAAAACTTGGCATCACCAATTGAAGAGCATTTATATTAAAAAAAAGTGAGAAGCATTGTACTGACAGGTCGCATATGACATGACACAGCATCAGATTGGCTTCTGGCAAAAAAGAAAAAAAAAGAAGTATACTTTTTTATGTTTATTGCTAAATACTGTTCTTAATGTAAAAGTTGTAAGGAAGTAAACATCTTAGTAGAAATTCTGAAGGTTAAATTATAGCAGTACAAAATTGTTTGATCTCTTTCATTTGTTATTACAGTACCAAAAAAAGTAACCTTACTTATTCTACTTTTAGATTCTTGTATAATCAGAATGACTCCATAAGGAACACACAAGCTTCAAAGGGGAAAAGAAGACCCTTAGAATGAAAAGGGTCTTCTGTACAAAGTTCCCGGTTTTGACTCTCAGATATAATCAATAATATGACCCAGAAGCCCAAATGCCTCAACTCAATTTCCCTAAATGATTTACAACTTCTGACTTGCATGGTGATGGCTATTTTCTAGACCTACCATAGATCCTAAAAATGTGAACTCAAATACTTCTATTTTTGTCACTTTAATGCTGCAATATAACTAAGCAGTTTTTAATAGAATAGAAAGTCAGAAACAAAGTTTGCCAAGATGACATCTCCCTTCACCAAAAAAGCACAAGAAAGCTTCTTAGCAATAAATCAAAAAATAAAAGAGTAAAAAATATTAAACACAACATCCTATCCTACAATGCTTGACTTTCAAATGGAATAAATTTAGCTCATAGTAGTTTGAAGAAAAGAAAGACTTAATTACAATCACTAATTCCACCTAGTGTGAGACCATTTGGAACATTGCTCCATCAATTGGAACATTGGAACACCTCCACTCCATCAAATGAGGTTTCAAAGAATTATCACATAAAAGATGAAAAATTGACATCAAGTATGTTAATTTTATCAAAAATCAGAAATATGCATATATATAACATTAATATTTACAAATATAAATTTACAAATCTCCAAGACATCACTGGAGTAAGTTCCATTAATTTCCTTTGAGTCAATGACCATTTGAATTATCTCTACTAATAACTCACAACCAGAAGGAGGGGAAAACTCCCTCTTCAATAAAGCAACTCATGTTAGATTACCAATTATAAATTAAACAGCAAATTCCCTTTGAATTACCTGGAGTTCATTGATTTATTTATTAGTGTTTTTGACACAGAAATAATGTTATTCATCTATTTGTCCATTTTCTTAATCACATATATAGAATGTTATTAAGAATATTTCTTAATAATATATTCTATAAAATAATAAGCCTTATTATTACATAACAACTTCTCCATATATAATAATATTTAAGGTTTTATGTGGAGAACTAATCTCATTTTCTTATTCAAAAAATCCATACATACCTCATCTTTATCATTCATAAATTTATCTTAATGCTAATTAGATTACTAGAATATCTATCTGTTCCTTAATTTATAATAGATTTTCTGGGGTGCTTAATTATCTCAGCAAAGCACATTGTTTTTCATGTTTATTTTATAACACTAAATGAAACTAAAGAAAATAAAAACCATAAAACAGAGTGCAAATAATGAGCTAACATGGGTAACATTTAATATGTTACATCTAAAGGAGATAATTATCACACAATAATTTATGCCTAATAAATTATAATAAATTTTAATTTTAATCAAAACTCAGAAACTCTAATAAAATTCTCTAAAGTTGCAAAAGCATATCAAAATAAAAATTAAGTACCCTGATATACCAGATATCTCTAAGAGAAATGATCTGTATGATATAGAGGCAAAAGTTAATCCCTTTAAAGAGAAAATGATGTTTCCCTCTTCTCAAGGCAAACAAACTGAACTGCTAACTTCTACAGTCAAATAACTCACTCATATCACACGCAAAGGAATACCATGCATATCTTGATGGAAAGTTAGCATAAAACTAATTATCAACGTACAGCACTTTGGGACACAGAAAACAGAATGGATTTGTGTAGAACATGCTGAAACTGTAGTCAGACAACCACTTTTAATATATATTGATGATTCTTACAAAGCTTCCAAATCTGAAACTTACTAATATTTGCTAGTATAACAATTATATAGTAAATAATTATATATGTATTATATAATTATATATGTATTATATAATAATTAATCCAATGGGATTAAGTACATTGAGCAGTTATTCAAACAGGAAGAAAACTCAACTAGGATGAACTCTTCTGCTTTATCCCCTCCTTTTTTCCTGCCTGGAATATAGATGTGATGTTGGCAATTGAGCATCTATCTTGGAATCATAAAAAGACCACAAAGAAAAGAGGAACATATTTATAGGACCTAAACTTTGAGATATGTTAGCCAGCAGCCAGATTCCCCTAAAACTTCTAACTAGTGAGAAAAATGAAACAAAATATGTAAGCAACTGGTTTGGGGGTTGGGATTTGTTATGCAGAGAACACAATTCTTAATCCATTCATGGCTCCTCTTATTTATATCCTTGTTGGAATAGAGTAGGCCTAAATGAGCACAAAATGCCTGGATCACTTCCTAAGTCAGTGAAACAATTTTAAAAGTTCCACTTACCTATTTTCAGAGCTATTGTATTAGAGAGCTGAGAAAAGACAACTCCCTTGAGTTAGCTTCTATACCATCTGTCCTTCAGACTTGGTCTTTTTTTTTAATTTTTTTTTTAGTTGTAGATGGACATAACTTTATTTTATTTATTTTTACGTGGTGCCGAGGATTGAACCCAGTGCCTCACGCATGCGAGGCAGGCGCTCTACCACTGAGCCACAATCCCAGCCCCCAGACTTGGTCTTAAGTAAGACTTCTACCTTGAAATTCAAAGTCATAGCTCAGGCGATGTTCTATTTTCCCTTCCTGAATTATGAGATATTATAAAGGAAAAATGGAAAGCAAGTCCAATGCAGTGAAACAGTCTGGCTGATAATAAGATTGCTTCAGATTTCACTAATTTGTCTCATTCTTCAACCAATCCTTTCACAAGTGATGATTTTTCAAGGATAAATAAAAGATCCTTTGTAAAAGTTTAAGGCAAGTGACAGAGAGTCTTCTGAAGTCTAAACCAGAGTATTCTTATAGCATGTTACCCTAACATATTTAATCAACAACTATCACATTCAACACCCAAATTAAATTATATACTCAAGAAATGTATTTTTAAATAAAGAAGATATTATGCAGGCTGGGGTTATGACTTAGTGGTAGAGCGCTTGCCTAGCACACTTGAGACACGGGTTCGATCCCCAGCACCACATAAAAAAACTAAATAAACAAACTAAAGGTACACGTCATCTACAACTGAAAACATTTTTTTTTAAATCTTTAAAAAAGAGGATATTATGCACTGAGATTTCCTCAACATTTTACTAATATTAGCCCATGCACACTCTTAATACCTAAGGAATAGCTATTATTTAAGAATATTATTATTTAAGAATAGGTATTATTTTTTTAAAAAATTAAAAAGCAAAAAACACACACAAACAAAAAAACTATTTACCTGAAGGCACATTTTGAAATAATCCAATATTTGCTTAACATCTATGAACATGGATTAATGTATTTGTTGATTTGATAAACCAAAAGTTTATTTTCTTATTTTAAACTGAAACACAACACAAATAAATTAGCTTTTGGATCTTGTGGCATTTGTTATTAACAGTTTTCCATAACATTCGGAGAAAGTCTATGGTAATAGGATTTCCTTTTCCAACGAAGAAAAAAATATTAAATATTTTTTTAAATTAAAATTAAATTTAAATAAAAATTAAAAAATAGTCATGAATTTGTAAATGCCCTTGCGTCAATGTCCTTCCTATTCATAGATGACTCTGTGTATGTGCTCTGGCTTAATTGGAGACACTGCTAATGTTGCCAGAAATTCTTGCTATGATACAACCATAGGAAGCCTGGGCTTTGGTCCAAGGAACTGGAGCTGGAAAAGTCATCTTCGGCCTTTCCAGAGAATTACTCAGAAACTACTCCATCCTATAAGTTGTCCTTTATCCAGTTACCCATAATAAGAATATTCTCTTGGCATTCTTCCTCTGATACCTTGTTCTGCTGGCATTTCTCCAGTTCAGAGGAGAGTGAGACTTCCAAAATAGATAGGTACCTGCTGACATGGCCCCACTGATATGTCTACCTGAATTTCTCCTCAGGTGTTCAGAGGAAATTCCACCAGAAGTGCCCAAGGCCTCTTCTGAAGTCTAAACCAGAGTATTCTTATAGCATGTTACCCTAACATATTTAATCAACAACTATCACATTCAACACCCAAATTAAATTATATACTCAAGAAATGTATTTTTACATGTCAAAAGCATTCAATATTACACACTTTCAGAAGCTGCTGTGTACCAGAGACATGAGGTCACACACAAGTGAGAGGGCAGAACTATCAACTCTTGTTATAAACATGCTGTCACACCAAAGTGAAAAATTACAGAGGTGAATTAAACTGATGGATCATTTGGCAGCAAACAAACATGTGCTTATTGTCTTTCAATCTAAACAGTGGAACTGTCCCCTCCTGACTTGCATGCCAAGCTCTTCAAAGACTTCATCTCCCAATTACTATCATCAGTAAAGTACAAGAGCACTGCCAGTATCATCCGTCCTGGAGCTAGCTTTGGAAGAAAAAGATGAGGACTTCAACTCTTTTCAATTACCATTTTTACTGACTGCCTAAAGGGAACATGACTCTCGCAGATGCAGAGGTTATGCATAGTTCCAGTGGATTCCACATGACACGGCACAACACATGTAAAGATTTTAGAAGACAACAAGATGGATTCACTTCCAAGACCAGAGATGTATGATCACTGATGCTATTTATAAACTTTAAAAATACTTATTAATCATGCAGTGTAGCACATTCATATTTCCTAGTATTGTTTCCAAATATTCCTACCATACACTATAAACAGCTTTTCTTTCCTGGAATTTAACATTGATACTACTTTAAAACTTGTTCATGGGCTTGCTTTCATCAGTTTTTAAGGTTTTTATCTTCCCCTAGCAGATGTCAAAATTTATCATTTCTAAACTTAGAAGGGTGACGGAAGAGATAAAACTCCATTATACAATTTAACTGATGTTCAGTCAGAACAACAAATAGAATTTAGGAGTTCTATATTCTAACTACAGATAATTCTTTATATTTGTTCCAATATAGATACAAAAATAGGTTTTTGGTAAAGCTGGCCTTGGCCCAATTGCTTTCCTTCTAGCTATAGAATGATAGTCCATAATCTCTGTTATTAAATTCTCAAGACATCAGATAATCTACAATGTGATTAATGGAGACAATGAGGTATGAATGGGAGAGTTCACAGGTATTAACTCTGAAGAAGTTCCTGAGACTTGGTAATAACACTGGAGACAAGATTTTACATGAAAACTTTAAAAAGTACTTAACTAGTATACCAATAGTAATAATACAAACAAATACCTTTTGAATTAATTACCTTTGCTAAAGTGGTTATGCCAGGCAATATTTAGAAATTGATGAAGCTTGATTGTATGCTGGAGATCCCAGAACACACTGGGAAATTAAAACCAAATTTGCCACTAAATGGTAGCACAAAAAAGAATAACTGGGACTCTGAACTGCTTAATATTAGATATGCTCCCTGGTTCCCCAGCTTCTCTTATCACACAGGACTTTCAGAAAGTGTATAGGAAAGCTGACATACTGTTCAAACTTGCTAGAGGCCTAGAGAATATGGACAAGAGACAGAGCCTTCAAGGCACATTCCAAGACTAAGCCTTACACAAATGGACAGGACTGATGTCTGAAGAGACAGGACCCTAATGAGCTTCTAGTTCCCAAAATAAGTTATACTGTACTTGGGTAGAAATGGGAGAATTGAGATTTAAAAAAAAAGATTTAGAGGAAGAAGACTGGGTGCATGATTGAACAGGTTAAAGGAAAGATCTGTGTTCAATGATTGAATTCATGGGGCAGGGATTTGTGTTTTATTCAGCAATGCACATCTAGTTTGAGGCACATAATAACACAGATGAAGGAAGGAAGGAAGAGGGGTGAAAGGGAAGGAAGGAGGAATCAGGTTTTCTGATCCTTTTTCTTTGTTGAATATTTCCATTAGTATGGGATACTTCAGTGAGTGATCTAAGACATCAGTTAGGTGTTTATGGTACATTAAAAACTCAATTATATAATGACAAGGGTTTTCCCTTTTGAATGTACTAATATCAAGGAAAAAATATCTTTTGGTACTATTAAGTCTTTAAAATCTTTCCATCCTTATTTATAGAGAGAGATGTTCTCAGGCACTGAGCCTCCAGATAATACCAACTACCTTCAACTGTATATTTTGTTTTATATCCTATTTTTATAATTGCTATGTATTTTAGGAAAGGATACTAATATGTTTTATTTAAGGATTTCAGTGTGTTTATTAGTGCATTAGAGTTATACAGAACATTGGGGTTCATTCTGACATAATCATATATTCATGGAATATATCTTGCTCTGCTTCAGCCTCCAGGACTTCCTCTTTCTCTCCCCTCCTCCTTCCCCCATTCTTCTTCCTCTACTGGTATTCCTTCCATTTATTTATAGTTTTTTATTGATGCTTCATAGACAAAAAGGTGAAATTCACTGTGATATGCTCATATTATATATGCAGCATGATATGGTCAATTTCATTCCACTGCCCCCCCAATGCTCTTCCTCTACTCAGCTGATCTCCCTTCAATTTTCATGGGATCCCACCAGTCCATAGCCACATTTTTTGGTTTGTTTGTTCGTGTGTGTTGGGTAGAAAGGTGCCAAGCAAATCCACAGTCTTTAGTTTCCTGGTGAGAAACTTAAGTGCAAGTGCTAACAACTACATTTTCCAAAGTCTGCCATAAATTTTATAGCCTTATTGAGAAGGATGCTGGCTACAGTCCCCTATTTATTCACTTAACTTTCTATTGTTAAGCTAATTTAGAAATATTAAATTACTAAGCTGATGAACAAATAGGTCTGAGCAGAAAGATGAATCATAAATTTTGAAGCCAATAATCAGCCAGAAATCCTTTTAACATCAAAATTCATTTGGAAGGTCAATAATGGATGGATCTCAAACTAAACTCAGCAACAGCATGTATTATCTAAATTAGGAACACAACTAGAACTAACTTGCAACATTTAATTTCAGATTTTCAAAACCAGGGATTAAAAAATTGACTTATATTTTCCTTGAGCAACAGCTAATGACATACGTCACTAAACAGTCAATAAAATAGTGATTAATAATAAGAAAATTAATTGTTGTTTTTGAAAAGCCACAATACAACACTATTTAAAAATAAATAAAATATACACAATCAAAATGGATTTTAATCATTTCCATTTTTACAACGGATTAATTAGCCTATAGGCCCTGGCATGTATAAACATTGATATAGACCCAGTATTTAAAAGGAAGAGAGATGTTATGGTGAATTGTTCATTATCCTTACAATTGATTTTACCTGATTCTTTTGTTTTTCCTTTTTCTTCTAACTGTATTAGCTTTTAGTTACTTCACAATAATTAAGACTGATATTTATTTGGTTTCAACTATTTCTCAATAATTGGGACCTTGGTCTTGAGGCTGAGAGGGAACTAAACAAAAGTAAAACTCATTCATCAATCTAATCCAATCAGTGCCACCTCTTATATCCTTACATAGCCACAAGAAGCCACAGCAACTCCACAGCTCAGAACAATAAATACCTGGTATCACACAGACTCTAGAATCACTAAAATATTTTTCTACATAAAATAAGTCATACTGATATTGAAATGCTCTCTAACTATGAAATCCTTTGCCTCACATGGGTGCCACTGTTTAATACAATAACTCCTACAAATATATTCTCAGCTTCCTGGAAGAGTGACATGTAAATAAAGCATTATTGCCATAACATCTCCCTTAATGATCTAGAAAAGGCAGTAAATCGTAAGCTGATGGATTCACAGATGGCACTAAATTGTGAAGTGTTGCAAACATCCCTAAAGACAGGAAAAAATGCACAGAAAAGGCCTAGCATGCTTAAAATAAGACCAAAGCATTTTTAACTTTATGAGGAAAAGAAAGTGACATTTTTTAAAGTGCCCAGAAGATACTGTCCAAAAGATACAATCCAGCATAGATGCTACAAACCAGCATGTAAAAATATGCCAATCAGAATAATTTTCAGTTCTTTAAAATCAATTAACATGCTACCATACTTTAAAGGAGGACCGGTATATGAAGTTTATAAGTTTAAATTCAACAGGAAAAAAAATTCACCATGATTTCATTTAAAAGTGCAATGAATTCAGGTTTCTATGTTTACAATTTTGAAGGAATACTAAGTTCCATATAGGAAACTTATTGTTGTTGTTTTTGTGGGGTTTTGTTTGTTTTTGTTTGCCTACTTAGGCAGAGCCATCTGTCTGCTCAGATTTTTCATATGGACCAAAACAGACATACCACCTATGGGGCCTCTGCTTGGGGTTCCAGGTGGCTTTGAGATCATCTTCTATTTCCCAGGGTGGTTAATGGGGCACATGTCAGACATGCAGTTAGAAATACAGTCTGTATCAGTGGTGACAGAAAAATGTAGACACTGACATCACCACCACCCTGGGCTTCCATCCTCTATGGTCTGTCCTGTACATTTTGGGAAATTTAGATCCATTTTTTTTTTTTTTTGGTACTGGAGATTGAACTCAGGGGCACTCGACCACTGAGCCACATCCATAGCCCTATTTTGTGTTTTATGTAGAGACAGGGTCTCACTGAGTTGCTTAGCGCCTCGCTGTTGCTGAGGCTGGAGATCCATTTTTAATACCAAACATTTTAGTGTCAAAGTAGAGTTTCACATGGCTTCCACTCCATATGCTGATACTTTCATTTGCTCAGGTGGCAAACAATAGTTGCTGCCTATGAGGTCTTGGTGAGCCCAACAGAGGCTATCTATTTGCAGGAACCAGGCTTACATTTCTGTTCTTACCCAACCAACATCTCTAATCACTTACATCTGAGGTCTGATTGTAAAATAGGCTTCCAATGCAGGTGTCAGTGAGAGAATGTGCAATTGAAGGTAAAGGAATTTATTTATACAAAAAATTGTTTAGTAGTGATCAAAAAAATTATTTGATGTATATTTCAGCATTAATGTTAGTAACCCTGGACCCTAGAAATGGGTCTAAATCCAATAAGTGAAAATTAATTAAGCACATAGTTTATTTTTCTGTGACAAAAAAGAGAAAGACTGGAGGTCAGGTCTGGTATGTCATCCTCATCTGCAGCTCCACAGTTCAAGAAATGAAGGAAACAATAAACCAAATAAAAAAACACAATAGAAAGCATCACCAACAGACTAGAGAATTTAGAAGACAGAACCTCAGACAATGAAGACAAAATATCATCTTGAAAACAAAGTTGACCACACAATGAAGATGGTAAGAAACTATGAACAGAATATCCAGGAACTATGGGATAACATGAAAAGACCAAATCTAAGAATTATTGGGATAGAGGAAGGCACAGAGGTACAAACCAAAGGAATGCACAATCTCTTCAATGAAATAATATCAGAAAATTTCCCAAACATGAAGAATGAATTGGAAAATCAAATACAAGAGGCTTATAGGGTACCAAATATACAAAATTACAACAGATTCACACCAAGGCACATTATAATGAAAATGCATAACATACACAATAAGTTTTAAAAGCTGCAAGAGAGAAGGAGCAGATTACATATAGGGAGAAACCAATTCAGATTTTAGCAGATTTTTCAACCCAGACCCTCAAAGCCAGGAGATCCTGGAACAACATAAAGCAAGCTCTGAAAGAAAATGGATGTCAACCAAGAATCTTATATCCAGCAAAATTAAGCTTCAGATTTGATGATGAAATAAAAACCTTCCATGATAAACAAAAGTAAAAAGAATTTACAGCAAGAAAGCCTGCACTAGAGAGCATTCTTGGCAAAATATTTCATAAGGAAGAAATGAAAAACAACAATGAAAATCAGCAAAGAGAGGAACTACACTAAACGAAAGGCCAATCAAAGGACAAACCAAGTCAAGTTAAAAGCCCAAAATAAACTAAAATGAATGAGAATACAAGCCATATTTCAATAACAACTCTGAATGTTAATGGCCTAAATTAATCAATTAAAAGACACAGACTGGCAGATTGAATTTTAAAAGACTCAAATTGTGGAATTCACATGGGCTATGCCTACAATGGAGAAAATGATGGTGTTAGGAACATCAACTGAAGATAATAATTGGTTATTGTGCTATCCAATGAATTTCTTATCCTTATTCCTCTATAGCTGTATAAGTAAGGCAATTACTTTTCTTTCTTCTTTAAAAAGTTTTTCTTTGTTTTTAGTTTTCTATAATTTGGATATGAGATGACTAGGTATTATTTATAATAACCTATTTATATTTGGTGCTTATCCTACTTGATATTCTCTCAAAATCTGTGCTTTTTATCTCATCTTAGTTTTTGAAAATTCAGATAGTTTTACTTCAAATATTTTTTCTGCTCTGTTTTCCTTTCTTCTTTTTGCATTCTAATTATGCATGATTTCTTCTTTGATATTGTCCCATAGTTCTTGGGTTGCTTTTATTTCCTTTGTATTTTTGTCTGGGAATTTTTTAATTAACTTATCATCAAGATCATAGTTTCTTTCCTTGGCCATAATTTAATTGATGGCATCAGAAAGCATTCTTCCTTTCTATTTCAGTATGTTTGATTTCTAGAATTTTGTTTTGATTCTTAAAGTTTCCATTATCTCTAACATAGTTTATAAGATTTTGCATGCTTTATACTTTTTTCCCATTACAGTATTTAACATATTAATCATAATTACTTTAGTTATTTTTTAACTTGGCAATTCAAACATGCATGATATGTTTGAGTCTGATTTTTATCTTCAAACTACATTTTAGCATGTCTTCTGGCCTGTCTTGTAATTTTTTGTTGAAAGCCAGACATGTTTTATTGAATAATAAAAAATAAATAATGTAAACAGGACACTGATAGGAGTATTTATTTTATCTGGTGAGGACTTGTCTGGTGTTTAATGCTTGCTTGAAGCTAAATGTACCAGAGGCTTTAAGTTTTTATCCTGTACTTTTTTTTTAATCTCACTGTTTGAGTTTCCTTAAACACTACTTCAGGGAGAAAGAATCTGTGTTTTACAACTCTTTCAGCTGTACTTGCTAGTTATTATACAAGATCCTTGCTATTATGCAGGTCAGATATGGGACAAAGGAGTTTTTTCTAATATTATCCAATCTTTAAGTGGGTCTATGTTTGAGGACTACAACTTTCAAGAGTGTTTCATCAACATGTACCACTCCCACTGACACCCTTACTCTTATCTCTGCAATATTCCCAATATTTTTCTTTGAAACTTTGTCCTTAATTGACTTTATTTTTAATTCACAACCTACTCCTATCAGAGACATGAGGTCCTTTTGGAATCTTCAGTGGGAAACTGGTAGGTTATCTGGAAGGAAAACTGTGGGACTGCGAGGGTTTCCCTAAGTCTATAGGACCCCAAGGTTTCCTTAATCTCTAATTAGCCCATATTCTGTCTCCAGCCATTCTTCAAGATTGTATATAAGTTGACAGCTCTAGCAGTACATTGTTGGGTTCATGAAATGTAATTTGATTTTCAGACATTTTAGTTACTGTAAGGATAAGATTGATGACTTTTGATTTCTTAACATATCAGAAATGAAACATGAAATCAGTTTCTTAATTTTAAAACAATGTTGAAAAACTTATTTAATTTTATTCATTCTTTTCATTTCTATACTCTTTTTTCCTTCTCTGGTTTTCTTTCCATTTTATCATCCATTTTATTTGGGAAATGCTTTTGTTAAATACAGAAATCCAATGTGATTAATTCTATTTCATGTTTTTAATCTTATTCCTACATCTTCTGTAGAGAGTTTTTACTTTCTTTATACAGAATAATTTATATACTTTTTATATTGAGTAGTTTTATATTTTGAATAGTTTATAGTTTACCAGATCCACATTGTATTGTCTCTACTAATTCATTCTTAAACAATATACATAGATTCTATTGGATAATTAAAATTAATAAATAAATTTTAAAAATAAAATAAAATACACAAGAGAGAAGCACCAGGTCACATTTAAAGCTAAACCCATCAGAGTAACAGAAAATTTCTCAGAAGAAACTCTGAAGGCCAGAAGGGCATACAGAAAAGTATTTTAAGCCCTGAAAGAAACAACTGCCTGCCTAGATTGCTATACCCATAAAAGTTATGATTCAGAATCAAAGAAGAAATGAAGACCTTCTAAGATAAGCACAAACTAAAGGAATTCATGATTGCTAAACCAGCATTTTACAGGAGATCCCAAACACTAAAGAGAAAGAAAGACAAATACAATCATGAAAGTATGGGAAAGAAGAAATCTGACTAGAAGAATAGATAAGAAAATGAGAAGTAAGAAGGAATCAAACACTAACATGGTGAACCATCAAACCTCTAAGATTAATAAGGGAAGATGAACAGAATATCCAAAACAACCAGGAGAAAAACAACAAAATGGAAAGTACAAACATATACTTTTCAATAATAATCCTGAATGTAAATGACCTAATTTTCCAATTAAAAGACATAAACTGGCTTATTTAAAAAAAAAAAAAAAGATGCCGATGACAATGATGACTCAACAATATGCTGCTCACAAACTCACCTCACCAGAAAAGACATACACAGACTGAATGTAAAAGGATGGAAAATGGTATTCCCAGTAAATGAATTCTGAAAGCATGCAAAAATAGCTATATTCACATCTAGCAAATGAGGTGTTAAGATCAGTTGGAGGAGACAAAGAAAATCAGAATATACTGAGTAAGGAAACAATTCATCAAGAAGATATCAAAATTATGCATATACATGCACCAAACAGTAGAGCACCCAATTTTATAAAACAAACACTATTGGACATAAAAAGAGAGACAGGCCCAATACAATAATAGTGATGACTTTAGTAAGTCAGTCATCAGCAGATAAATCATCTAGACAAAAAAGTTCAACAGAAAAAAATCAGAGTTACAGATAAAATATACTTAACAGACATCTACAGAATATTCCATTCAATATCTATAGAATACACATTTTTGTCAGAACATGGGACTTTTTCAAAAATAGATCATATATTAGGCCATAAACCAGATCCAAACAATTTTTTAAAAAATTTAAATAATTTCTTACATCTCATCAGATTGCAATGGACTAAATCTAGAAATAAACAATAAGAGAAACTATACAAACATATAAAAATTGGACATGTTTTAAATGAACAATGTATTATTAAAGAAATAAGGTGGAGAATTTTGAAATTCCTAGAATCAAATGAAAATGGAAACACAATAAACAAAAACTTTTGGGCTACAAAAAAAGCAATATCAAGAGGAAAGTTTACAGCTATGAATTCCTACATTTAAAAATAGATTGCAAGATATGTCTGCTCAGTTCCTCAGCCCATTTATTGACTGGGTTATTTGGTTTTTTGGTGTTAAGTTTTTTGAGTTATTTATACATCTTGGAGATTAGATGGGCTAAGGAACTGAGCAGACACTTCACAGAAGACATAAAATTGATCAATAAATGTAGGAAAAAATGTTCAACATCTTTAGCAATTAGAGAAATGCAAATCAAAACTACTCTAAGATTTCATGTCATTCTAGTCAGAATAGCAATTACAATGAATACAAGCAACAATAAATGTTGGCAAGAGTATGGGGAAAAAGGTACATTCATACATTGTTGATGGCACGGCAAATTGGTGAAACCACTATGGAAAGCAGAATGGAGATTCCTCAGACAACTTGTAATAGAACCACCATTTGACCCAGCTATACCATTCCTGGGTCTATACCCAAAGGACTTAAAATGAGCATACTACAGTGACACAGTCACATCAATGTTTACAGCAGCTCAATTCACAATACCTAAATTGTGGAACTAACCTAGGTGCCCTTCAATAGATGAATGGATAAAGAAACTGTGCATATATACACAATGAAATATTACTCAGCCTCAGAAAAGAATGAAATTATGGCATTTGCAGCTAAATGGGTGGAGCTGGAGAGTATCATGCTAAGCGAAGTAAGCCAATCCCAAAAAACCAGGGCCAAATGTCTTCTCTGATAAGTGGATACTGATACAAAATGGGAGGAGGAGAAAGGGAAGAATGGAAGTAATTTTGGATTGGGCAGATGAGAGTGAGGGTAAGGGAAAGGGGATGGGGATAGGAAATATGGTGGAATGAGACCGACATTATTACCCTATGTATGTGTGTGATTGCATGAATGGTGCGACTCTGCATTGAAATGAACCACCAGAGAAATGAAAAGTTGTGCTCCATTGTGTACAATGAGTAGAAATGCACTCTGCTGTCATGTATAACTACTTAGAACAAATAAAAAATAGATTGCAAGAATCACAGCCTTTGGGACAGGAGTCCCCTGTGTTTCTCCTTTGCTAGCAAAGCAATAAACCTACTTTTCCCTTTTTTTCAAAACCGTTTCCTCATTATTGGATTGGCATCAGGGACAAAGACCAAGGTTTTGGCAAAGTCTGACACTAAAAGCCACAGCAGCCTCTATTGGTTTGTTGATTATTCTCCATATTCTCCTCTATTGTTTTGTGCTTTATTATTCTCCACTGTTTTTACATTCAACCCTGTGTCTCAAGATAATTTTGAAAACATAAAAAGAATAAAGTATGTGTCATATAAAACAACAGAACAAAAAATAGATTGCAAATAAATAATCTAGCAATGTATCTCAAGGTCTTAGAAAAACAAGAACAAATTCAACTCTTCAACAAATGGTGATAGGCAAACTGGACATCCAGATGTAGAAGATTAAAACTACACCCCTATCTATCAACTTATCCAAATATCAACCCAAAATTGATCAACACCCTTAATGTAAGAGCCCAAAATTTTGAAACTACTAGAAGAAAACATAGGAGATATGGTCAAGGTACTGGCACAGGCAACAATTTCATGAATAGGACTTCTATAGCCCAGGAAACAAAGTGACAATTGATAAATGAGATTATACCAAATTAGAAAGCTTCTGCACAGCAAAGGAAATAATCAACAGAGTTAAGAAACAGCTTACAGAATGGGGACAAATCTTTGCCAGCCATTCATTCGATGTAGAATTAATAACCAGAACATCTAGAGAACTCAAACTTCTTTTAAAAAGAACAAATAATCCAATAAAAAATGGGCAAATGATCTGCACAGATACTGCTCAATACAAGAAATACAAATAGCCAATTAATATATGAAAAAATGCCAAATAGCTTCAGCCATCAGAGAAATGCAAATCAAAATGAAATTGAGAATCCATCTCACCCCAGTTAGAAGGACCATTATCAAAAAAGAAAGGAAGGAAGGAAGAAAACAAATATTGGTGGGGATATGGATAGAAAGGAGCACTTACACAGGGTTGCTGGGAATGTAAATTAGTACAGCCACTATGGAAATCAGTATGGAGGCTCCACTGAAAACTAAAAATATAACTCCCATATGATCCAGCTACACTACTCCTGGGAATTTATCCAAAGGAAATGAAGTCAGCATACAAAATAGATAAATCCATGTTTCCTGTGGCACTATTCACAATAGCCCAGGTTATGGAATCAGCTTAGGTGCCCATCAACAGATGAATGAATATAGAAAATAAGGTGTATACACACACACACACACACACACACACATACACACACAATGTAGTATTATTCAGCCATAAGGAAGAATGAAGCTATGTCATTGCAGGAGATTGGATGAAACTGGAGGTCCAACATCAAAAGAAATAAGCCAGACGTAGACAAGTATTAGCATGTTTTCTTTCAAATGTGGAAACTTGAAAAAAGAAAAGAAAAATAGGATGAATTGAACTTAGAAGAGGGCCTATTAAGGAAAGAGAAGGGCATGAAGGGAAGAGGGAGTCAGCAGGGTAGAGGGGTAGAAGGGAAGGATGATCATGATTAAAGCATGATAGCATGGTGTGTGCATGTATGGAAATGTCAAAGTGAAACCCACTAAGTTGTATGCATTAATAATTATAAAAACAATTATATGTTAATATTCAAAGATTGTTAATTTTAAAAATTCTTCTAGTGTTAGTTCTTGGTTGACTAAATAAGAATTGATTCTCAATTCTTTATTTAACACAGTTTCTTTGAGTTTGATATCACAATAAAATTTCCTATTTTTTCCTCAGCTCTTTTTTTTTTTTTAATATTTTTTTAGTTGTAGATGGACACAATGTCTTTATTTTATTGCTTTGTATGTGGTGCTGAGGATCGAACCCAGGGCCTCACGCATGAGAGGCAAGCGCTCTACCGCTGAGCTACAATCCCAGCCCCTTTCCTCAGCTCTTTTTTTTTTTTTAAATATTTATTTTTTAGTTGTAGGTGGACACAATATCTTTATTTTATTTTTATGTGGTGCTGAGGATTGAACCCAGTGCCTCCCGCGTGCTAGGGGAGCACGCTACCACTGCGCCATAATCCCAGCCCCTTTCCTCAGCTCTTAATGAATGCTGTTTCATGGGTTTATGGATTTCTCTATGCTATCACAAAATGCAAAATGTTTATGAAATTATAAAATTTAAATTTTAAGTCTCTCTCTTTTTCCATTAAGTCTTTTACCTTTTTAAAGACAGGATTTTAAGGCCAGTTAAGATAATAAATTTGGTAAGGAATATTTTAAGCATTTTATGCACATTAGTTTATGTATATCTCTTCACATTTTAAAAGTATGTATTAATATAGATCACTATGCTTTCATATAGCATATCACTTTATATGAATGATGTTTCATGTAACACTTTTATTAGAGTTCTCCAGAGAACCAGAATCAACAAGATGAGCAGATGTTTCTTGGCTTATGATGAAGTTACAGCATAAGTTGAAACTATCATTAAGTTAAAAATGCATCGAATGCACCTCTCTACTGAACACCACAGCTCAGCAACACAGTGTGTGGTGCCATGTCAGTTGTTCCCCTTGTGATCACATGTGGTCAACTGGGAGCTGTGGCTGCAAGCTATTGCCCAGCATAACATGGAATATCCCCAGTCAAGGAAAAGATTAAAATTCACAATTTGAAGTACAGTTTCTATTGAGTGTGTATTGCTGTTGTACCATTGTAAAACTGAAACCATAAGTTGAAACATGTAAGTCAGGGATTATCTGAATATATGTATATAGAAAGTGATTTTGTCATAAGGAATTGGATCTTTCAATTATTGACAAGCACAAGTCCAAAACCCTAAGTATGGGTCTACAGGCTGGAAACTCAGGATAGCCAAGAGTGCTGATAAATCCCAAAGGCAATCCTCTGGAGAATTTCCTCTTGCTCAGGGAGACAAGTCCTTTCATTCTATTCAGGCTTTCAACTGATAGAATGAGACCCACCCATGTTATGAAGGGCAGTCTACTTATTCAAAATTCACCAATTTAAATACTAATCTCACAATTCACCAATTTAAATACTAATCTCACAAAAATACCCTCCCAATTGATATATAAGTTAACTATCACACCCTCTTTGAGGGGGAATGGAGCAGGTACATTTTGCTTAATAGGTAACTCATTGTTGGTTATAATTGTTAACCAAATACATTAATAATAACACTAGCCATTATTTAATTTTAACAATAATTTCATAAGCCTCTTCTTTGCATGTTTCTAGGAACTGGAAAAATTATTGCAAAAATAGAAAGTCTAAATTCTGAAAATCTTAACTAAATAGGAGGCTTAAATAGAAAGGATAACAAACACTGAAAACTCAAGGATATTCCTTGGGTATAAGAGGATTACAGTTCCCTCTTCAAAGTTAACTTAAGCCTAAATCTCAAAGCCAGTTTGGCCATGGCGCTAAAATTAATTTCAGAAGCCATGCGCTGTACTTAAAAACTGTTTGTTTCTTAAGAAGTTCATGCCAAACATTTATGATCAGCTTAAACATTTTTCTGTTTTCCTTTGTTATTTTCATAGTAAATGACAAGGCTATTTGGAAACTATTTCTAAAAAACAAAACAAAACAAAAAAATCTATTCCTAAGAAATAACCCTAAATAACAGGAAACCTCATATCAGCCTTGGGAAATACAAGGGAAATTCTGATCCTTACCAACATGGGAAATGCAGTAGCTCAGAGGATGCTGGCATCAGCTGCCATAAAGAGCACATCATGGGATTTTACTCTACAATCACAGTGGGCCCAGAATAACTGAGTGTTCCACAGGCCTGTGGGAGAAAAGCCATCACTGCCTGGAACAAGCTTCACATGTACACCACTCCTTATGCCCCCAAAGAGATGGGAATTAGACTTCTGGATGTCTTCCTATGTCAGCCCAGATAAAACTAAAAGAACTTCTGAGTTCTGTCTTGCCTTTGCATTATTTCTGGGGATATTTAGAGTCAACTATTTACAAATAATTAATACACTCTGAAGCTAAAGAAGTCAGCATATCACTCACTTTGTCTGCATTTAGACAACTCTCATGACACTAAGCAGGGGCATCAATAACTCTGAATCACTAAAATTTTACATGTACACAGACTGGTTTATTAGAAGGTACAAACCTTGTTCTGTTTATGAGAAAGAAGAATGAGATAAATGCTTTACCCAGGGTTACCTTTTCTCATGTCTAAAAATTGTGTCTTCTTTATGTCAAAAAGCACCATCCATATGTTTATATACAATTAACAGAAAGACAACTTCCAACCTATGTTATATATTTACCATGTGGTTTTCATTTCTCAAAGTAAGAAATTTATTAACTTCTAACAGTTATTCTAATAGTACATATGTACACACACACACACACACACACACACACCACACTTCCTACTCCCTCACAGTTCAGAAAAAAACATAATGGCTCAAGGACAGAAAATTCTGTATTTAGAGATCCCAACCTGAATTCAGAATATAAAACTTTTTCCTGATTTCTGCGTAAAAGGAGCTCACCAAAAGAGAAGACTGTGACTTCCAGTTTTAATTCCAGTTCTCTGTGACTTTGATCAAATAATTTCTTAAAGGTTAAACTCTTCGCCTTCAGATTAGGGTAACTCACATGCATGTGGTGAGGATTAAGTGAAATATTTTCAAATATTTTCAGTATCTATCACATCATGTGACTCAACTGACATGTTCTTTCTACCCTTTGCCTTATGGCACCATAGAAAACTCTGGGGTGAACTTTCCTGTGTACACTCAGGAAGAAACTCTGAAGTCAAATTAAAGAAAGTGTTTAAGTTAAATTACTAAATTCTTTCATCTGCTCTATATTTTCTTTCAGCATCCATTTTAAAAGTAAACCCACATGGATTTGAGAAGTGACCAATACTTATGGAGCAAAATGAAAACAGTTGACTCACTCATCATGGATATAGAAAACTGAAACTTTGTACAATCTTCAATAACAGAGCCTACTATCCCAAACATATCACACAAAAATTCTTCCTGTTCAAGCCCCATAGCAGAAATAAAATTGCCTGGGAACACATAACTTCAGGCAACAGCCCTTAAACAATGCCCAGGGGATGGAGAAGTATGATTATGCCAGACCCACTGCACCATCTGTACACCTCTGGGATGTGACCTGAACTGCCTCCAGCCACACATACCCCTGCCCCGCAAAAGACTGAGCCAGTAATCCCCTGAGATTTTGCCAGATGTTATACCTTTGCTGGGTTTGCTTCTTTTATGGTCCTGTTTTTCCAACCTCCTATCAGCTTTCCTGAACAATTATTTATTTGATTGTTTGTTTGTTTGTTTGTTTAACTTGTTCTTTTTAGATACACATGACAGTAGAGTGTATACTGACATATTATACATACACAGAATACAACTTATTCTAATTAGGATCCCATTCTTGTAGTTATACATGACGTGGGTTTTCACTGTTGGTATATTCATAGAGCAAAGTTATGTCTGATTCATTCTACTGTCTTTCCTGCTCCAGTCCTCCCTCCTTTCCCTTCATCCCCATTTGTCTAATCCACTGAATTTCTATTCCCCACCCCTCCCACCACCTGTTGTGTGTTAGCATCTTCATATCAAAGATAACATTTAGCCTTTGGTTTTTAAAAATCATGTTCATCAGGATGAATCCTCCGATGGTCAGCTTTGGGGTAATCCAATCTAAAACAGACATTCATTCTGAGACACACCTGTGTCCAAACAGATGGCTATTCTCATTCATTCAAAGGTGTGGGAAGAATGATCTAGAGGCAGATAGAAAAAAATCCCTAGATAGAAAATTGTGAGGTTGCTTTTCTTCACTCACATGTGACCAAATTCATAACTGGGCCATGCCTGCATTTACACTGTGTCAGGCATAACTCATTCAATCCCCAAAGCAATTTCATGAGAGACTGATGATATTATTTCTATTTTTAAGGACAAACAGGTTAAGTGTCTTTCTCAAGTTCACAGAGCTAATAAGTGACAGATATGAGACTCAACCACTCCAAAGTGTATACTCTTCACCTCCATGCCAGATAGCTTCTATAGATAGATAAGTTACACTCTATAGTTGGCAATAACATGGAGAATAGAAACTGTTTAACAGTATGCCACAGGATCTGTAGTGTCTCAAATGCCAAAAAAAAATGTATTAACAGTAGAATTTAACCTGAAATTTAATTTTCTTTTATTATCACACCATGATAAAGTTATATATAAACTTCATCCAAGTAATTGCCTACCCATGACTTCTTTCTCTTTAATTTTATGACCTTTATCTTCTAATAATTTTTATTCTGCTCCTTAATTTATCCTGCCAGACTAAAGGAGAATGGTACTTAATCTTGACTTTTAAACCAATGTTGAAAGTATAAATACACAGTTAATTTCCCAATAAAATACGATAACATCACACAACCTATGAAAAACATTTGACATTCTGGGTTAGAAGATTTCATTTCAATAACTATCAGAATGATAATGCCTTGGTTTGAATGTATCTTTGGGAAGTTTTATATTCTGTTCATAAGTGCAATCTCAAAGGGAAAAAATTGCTTCTTTCAAAAATGTATTGGCAAAAATGCTATGAATTGACGAATCCAAATACACCATAAATACCCCTTGTCACCACTATGAACAGTTGGACTACCATTATTTCATGTCATTTTGGAAGAAACTGACAATTTCATCATACAAAGATGCATGACTTGTGTCTAAATGGCACATGAAGTGTGCTTGTGCCAGGAGGTGGTCCATGGTCCAAAATGCCCTGGCTGAAAACACATTGAAAAGAAGATGGCATAAACCCAGTCATTTCTGTTTCTGTATTCACCCTAGGAGTAAATTAGTTGTTATAAATTGGGTACTTTCTGATAGAATTGAGTACCACTGCCTTATGAAAATCTCAAACATAGAGAAAAGTCCCACAAATGGCCAATTTCTAGAAACAGAAATTCAAAATTTGATGGGCTCTTAATGGTGTCATCCAAGGACATCTGCTTAGGGCATTAATTTCCTCTATCACCTCCCAATCATGTGCCTTTTTCCTGAACACCTCTTCAATTCAAATGTTTGAGGAGAAAAATGCACAGGCCTTTAACTTCTCAATTGATAAAACATGATATTCTTTCAGCTTCTTCTGTGCCAGTATAAATGACAATAAGCGTCAGAACATGTTCCTGAATGAAGAAACAGATTTAAAGGCTTTAGCTAGAAATAGAACAGAAACCTGAAAATTAAACCAGTCAGTTACAGAGGTTTTTTTAGCATGCAAGAAGAAAAATCTCCTTGTTTCTCAGTTAAGCATGCAAAAATAGCTCAGAGGTGTCTCATATCGATGGAATAATGAGCTCTTACATGGTAATATTTCCTCTGCATTCTCTACGGACTTAGTCTATTATTAATAACACCTGACAGTCTATTTATTGGCTAGTATTTTAGAAGATTCTTCTAAAAACATAGCAGTTAGCAGATAATTTTTTCATTACCTGATACAGGTGTCAGCAGTAAGGATATTAGAGATGTTGTAATAATTCAACTGATTTCCCTCCAAACAAAAATTTTCATAACAGATTGGACATCTTTCAATTCCAAACAAGGTAATGATTTCTGACCCAGGAAATGAGAACATGTAAGGAACTTTAAGGCACCAGCTCCAAAGAGATTAGATGCTAACAGTATATATAATCTTCAACAGCAAGGGACAAATAAATACAAAAGCTTAGACACAAAATATGTTTATCAAATAGTCCTATCATGTGATTTAGCTCATCACATTCCAAAAGTGTAGTTAATGCTCTAAGTTGAAATGAGAAAGAACACTTTCCCTTTCATTTCTACTTCAGATTCCATGGATAGTTTATAGTGCTTGCTGTTGCCTTTCCCATCTTTTCTAGGGATTTTATCTTTCTCTTCTAAATCTCCTTATTCTGTTCGTGGTTTTTATTTTTTGTTTTTTCTCTTTGTGTCTATTGGCATTTCCTTCTCCATTCTCTTCTCTTCAGTCTGTCCCCCTAGCCTCTTCTCTCCATTTCCCTTCCTCCCTCTGACCTCCCCCCATCTCTCTGTTATGGCTATCATTTGGATCCAAGGCATATTTATTCTTAATGTGCTTGTTCCTATTGTTGTTTTTAGGAAAGTATGCCATACACATATACACACATACACATAGTATCATAGTTATGTTATTTTAACAAATATATTTAACTGAAAGAGAACCTGCCCTCCTCTGTTGGATTCACCTTTCCTTGGCTTAGACATGCATTCCAGCCCTCCATAGTAACACCAAAGAATATTTTGAAGGCTGTTGAATTAGCAACACTAGCATGAAAAACCTTTGCATGACATATATAGACTTTAGTGTTTGGGTTTTTTTGTTTTTGTTTTTATTTTTGTTTTTGGTACCAAGGATTGAACTCAGGGGCACTCTACTACTGAGCCACACCCCCAGCCCAATTTTTGTGATTTATTTAGAGACAGGGTCTCACTGAGTTCCTTAGTGCCTCATCATTGCTAAGGCTGGTTTTGAACTTGCAATTCTCCTGTCTCAGCTTCCCAAAGTGCTGGGATTACAGGTGTGCACCACTGTGCCCAGCTCAGACTTTAGTTTTATTGGAGTGAATTTTAGTTGGTGGCCTTGTGCCTACACTAAATGCTTTCTGCAATTTTTCTCCCTGTTAACTAATCCCCTTCTTGACATTTACCCACTCCCTCAGAAAGCTTTCTTTTTTTTTTAACTCAACAATTATAGAGTTTTCCTTTCTCTATTATCTACAAAAAACCTTTATTAAGTCATGTGATACTGGAGTCTTTTTTGTGTGAAAATATTTAATGTTAAGTGTTGAAAAAATGGAATTTAAAAAGAAAAACTCCAAAAGTTCACCAAAATATAATAACCTGCTTTAACACTGCAGTCCTATATAAAACTATTCTGATATCAAGATGAAATGAAGTGAAGAAAAAGCAATTTGAGGTCATTTTCCACATGAGGTCAAGATGGAACATTTCATTTTCTGAGGCAATTGACAAAACAGCTTTGCAAGTCCAGACAAAAGGCAGACTACAAAACACAATGGAATTTTATGCTACTCAAAAGAGATTAGATAAATATACCAGGATGTTTATTAGAAGGCTTTGGGTTTCTCCAAGTCCGCCTGCCTCCTAGACAAACACACTCAGGCCCATGCCTTGGAGGCCACCAAAGAATTTGATTCACTTATTTAGTTTCAGGGAAAAATTAAGAATGGAATGCCTAGAAGCCTAACACATGTGTTAGATTCAAGCTCAGAGTATTTGATTCTGACATGTTTCATGTAGAAATTCTATTTTACTGAGCATCGCAAATTTTCTTTTCTCCTTAGTTCATTTCTTTCTGTCTTACTCTAACTTCAGATAGGTAGAGCAGAGGAGAGAGGATGACTTATTAAACATAACAACATCATGAAATTATACTCTGAAAGATAGTTAATATTAGCAAAATAACAGTTTGTTAGGTGGGTAGGTGTTCCACTCCATTATAAACAGAAGGCTTAAAGAGTTTTTCTATCAAGCACTGACAAATCATTCATCCCCTCTTCTATACCTAACCCAGGACAAAGTCCAGAGCTTCAACTGGCTCCAGAATTCAGAAAAGACAAAGGAGAGAAAATGAGAGCTGCCAAAGAGAGATCAGAGTCTCATCCAAGATAGACTTCTTTCTTTCTAGGGATGAACTGTTTCTGCATACAAAGATAGAGGGCATAATTGAAGGACTAATATATGTATGTTTTTTAATCACTAGGGTATTCTCTTATATTAACACTATCAAATCTTTTCTTCAAAAAAAGAATATAAAGGGCTTATTGAACTGTGAAAATACAAAGAAGTATAAAGCATGTCTCTACTTTCAAATATAAAGCATGTTATAATCTAGTTGAGCAGAAAGCTCAGTCTATATGTGTTAACCAAAATAGTTCAGAAAATACATGCTTGAACAGCTCAAAACAGGTAGGATCACATCATTACTCATAAAATACTAACTTAAAACATACAAGGTACTATCATGAGCACTTTTGCAGCTGTCTCCACTCCTTGAGAGCTTACAATTAAGTGGAATAAATAAGACAAATACACAGACAACAATAAGAATAAATGGATTATGAAAAAGCACTAGTATAGCAGTTCCAGCAAAAGGCTAAAAAAATGGAGGGATTTCCAATACGTTGATCAGAAATAGCCTCAGGAAGAAGATGCTATTTGATTCATATTATGAAGAACCAGAAAGATTACTTCTAAGAGATGGTCTTAATCAAAGAAATGGCACAGCCAAAAGAACAAGAAAAAATGATAAATATTCAGAAATTAAGTAGTTCAGCTTATCCAGACAGAGAGAACATTTGTAATAAGCTCAATTTTATACACTTTGAATTAAGGTTCTGGAAGTATAACAGCACCAGATGGGAGTAGAGATTTAATAAGAGAATCAATCATAGGGAGGAAGATAGAGAGGAACCTGAAATATAGCCAAGAGGGAAAATAAGAAGATTGGGGCCAAAAACTTAGAAAACCCTCCTTGGAACCAAAGGGAGAAGAAAAAAGAGCCAGATCCTGGGGGTCAGCAGGGAAGGTTTGCCAGAAGAAATAAAACTTAAGCTGAGTCTTAAGTGGGTAGAGCACAGATGAGTGGAGAAGGGGAAAGGACAACGAGGTGAGAGCTCTGACTTGCTTTAGCAAACAGCAGCCAAGAAGCACAAGAAATGTGGAGGACACCAAGGGCTGGTGAATGCCAGAATAAGCAATCTCACCAACAGGATCCAGAGGAAGATTTACAAAGGTACAATTAGGCTGAGGCTTGGAGATCTTAGAATCTTATGAAGGAGTCTAGGTTTATCCTAATAGTTATGCAGAGCCACTGAAAGCGCTTGTGCAGTGAAGTGACTTGGCAGAATTTTAGGGCTGATCACTAAAATAAAACACTAATGAAGCATATGCCATATGATGATATGAACTTGATTCGACCAAAATCTTGGACCATATATCTATAATTCCTCCTCTAAGATACCCCAAAGCATTTACAATGCTACTACCATTCCTTTCCCCGATTCTTATTCTGCCTCATTGATGAGATTAAAGATTAGGCAGGGTTACACAGTATCAGGCTGCTGACCAGTGATGCTTCATAAAAACTATGTGTCAAAGGGTGACTAAGACCCTGTGCCCACATATTAAGAACTTATTGGAATAGTACCTGGGGACAGACTTCCTTTTCCAAAGTGGAAGAGCTAGAGAAATGGTCTCCCATATATCCTTTTCCTGCTCTCTTCCCATATGAATGAACCCACCTCTGTTCATTCCCATGCTAGTCACTGTGCCTTAAGAAAGAAGGAAGAAAGGAGGCCTCCAGAGCTCAGCCACAATTTCTATCACCTCTGCTGCCAGAGAGGATCTCTTTGGCTTGTACAACAACTAACACACAGGTAGGAGCCTTATTTTTATTGAACAAACTCTTAAAGAGCATTTGATATGTAACAGACACTGTCAGTGTATGGGAATGCATGTTTTTGTGTATGAATTTAACCCTCGTGATAACCCAATAGAATAGATCTTACTATTAATCCCATTAAAGAGAAGGAAACGGAGACAATGGAAGGTTAAGTGATTTGTCCAAGGTCTGTGAGTTTCAGAGCTGGGAAAAAACCAGGCACTTTATTATCCCAGAGTCCCTGCTTCTAACCACTACACTGTGCCACGTCTTTATTCCCATTGTGCTTGGGTTCCGTGAAACATGGTTACTAGTGAGCCTGGGTATACTGGGGACATGGACAGTAGAGAACAGATTGAGGGACACAGTATTAGGATTTTCAGGTTCCCTGGCCATAAAACTCAAAAATCTCAATGTGAATCAGTATATGTACAAGAAATACATTTTCTGAAAACCTTAAATTTCAAAGAAGTGAATTTGATGTGAATTGACTCTGACAGCTGTAAGAACATACCCACACATCTTTTATTTAACTGAAATTCTATATTCAGTCTTCATAATTTCTCATTAGCACCTGATGAAAAAATATTCACCATAATTTAGATTTAATCTTATCTAGAAATGTTGCTCTTAATAAAGGCAAAATTTCAAAATGTTCACAAAGACTATAAATTGGGGTAAAAAAATGGAAAATAACTATTGACTGCTATTAGAGAAATTTAACCAACAACAGGAGATATCATTATCTTCAGTAATCTTCTAGTTTTTCCTTCCATACAGTAGGCACTCAAACATTTCCTAAATGTCACTGAAATAGTGAAAATTTTTAAACACATAATCAAAAAAACTGCAGAAACATAGGGCAGTTTTGTACATAAAATCTCTATGAACTTTCATTCCAGATAACATTTTCATGTATTTATTATAAAGGTAATTTAACATCAAGAAAAACATGCATTATACATAAGTAATCAGTGGTAATTTGAAGCCAAATCCACTCATAATTGATGCATAGGCATGTATTAAAACACATTTATATGAACTTCTGCTTCTAGACAAGTAGTTAAAACAAGGATCAGATTTAACCTCCCATTTGAAACAATAGCTATAGGAAAAAAATACAAAAATTCAATATGAAACAGTTTTGTTTTTTTTGTTATTTTGTTATTTTATTATTTTGTTATTATGTCAAAACTGTCACAAGAGGCACAAAAGACATTATATGATCATAAAAATTCCTTCCTGCTAGATCTTCCTGGCCAATTAACCATTTATTTATCCTGTGTCTTTTAACAGAAAAAAACAAATTTTCAGAAGCTGTACACACTGTTCACTGAAAACATTTGTTGAGGCAAATAGAAAAAATTGTTACAATCATAATTTTTATGAAACAGTTTTTAAAGACAAGAATATCAAGCCCCAAAGATAATAATCTTTGAAAGATAATATACTAAGTGGGCCCTACATTTGTCCCAACTTACTGCTTTGAGAAACTCCAGGCCACAGTGCAGGGACACAGCAAGATGGTAATGGAAATGTGAATCTACAAAGGAATGAAGAGTGCCAGAAATGACAAGTATATTGGTAAATGGATAAGAATTTTCTTATTACATAAGCATCTTTCAGATAATTATCTACTTAAATAAAATCAGTAACAATATATTGTAGAATTTATATCACAGATATAGATGTATGGTAACAGTATTAAGGTCAGCTGAGGAGAATTAGAAGTACACTATTGTAAGATTCTTACACTACACATGAGAAGTCAGTACCATTTGAAGATAGATTTTTTTGAATTAAAGTCAGAGAGTACAAAATCCAAAGCAATGCTTTTCAACCACAGCACATTTGACATTTCGGGTCAGATCACTTTTTTGCCATGGGTAGCTATGTATGTGTATTATAGAATGTTTAGCAGCATCCCTACACTCTATTCACAAGATGCTAGCAGCATTCCCCCAGTTGTAAAAATCAAAAATGTCTTTACATTGCCAAATAAACTCTTTTTCATTATTGATTCATTTTAGTTTTATATAACATTAGGATTTATTTTGACATACTCATAAAAACATGGAATATAATTTGTTCTAATTCAGTGCCCAGTACTTCCCCTTCCCCTTTCCTCCTCTCCCCCATTCACTTTTCTCTACTCTACTGATCTTTATGCTATCTACTTTTAGTTTTTTTTAATTAGTGTCTTATGGATCCACAGGATAAAATCACTACTAGGTGAGAGCTACTACCCTAAAATTACCACTAAAATAACCAAAATCATAACTAATAAACAGAAGAGAAAATGATATCATAAAAATACTAAATTAATTTAAACAAAAACAAATACAGAGGAAAAGGAGACCAAAGATGACATGGAACAAATAGAATAAAACAAACAGCACAATAATGATAATAGACTAAAAAGCATATCAATAATCATGTTAAATGCAAATTGGCCCAAGTAACCCAATTAAAAGGGAGAAATTGTCAAGTTGGAATAAATTAAAAGATTTAATTATATTCATCCTACAAAAACACTAAGTTTATGTTTAGGGACACTAGAGGTTAAAACAAAATTATGGAAAAATATATATCATGCTAACAGTAACCCAAACAAAGTTAAAATGACTATATTAATACCAGGAAAGAAGGCTTCAGAACACAGAATATTATGAGGAGGATAACATTTATTTCAAAGTATTAAAGTGTTCAGTTTATCAAGAGAATATAATCTAAATGTTTATGTGGCTAATAGAGTTTCAAAACATATGAAGAAAAAGCCGATCACTTTGTCAGGAGAAACAGACAAATCACAATTAGAGTAAGAGATTTTAACAATTCTTTCTAATAGTTGGTAGAATAAATAGAAACTCAATAAAAATATAGGAGATTTGAGCGACACAAGTCAACTTAATTGTCATTCATTGAACATTATATGCAACAGTTGCAGAATAAATACTCTTGACTTGGGTCCTTTCACGTTTACATTAAATATATTATGCTTTTAGATTAATCTTTTCAAGTGTATATAAAACATTTAACAAGACTTATGATACTAGAGTCAAAAAACTAGTCTCAATATTATCTAAAATAATCCATTCAAGAATGCGGGTTCTATAATTATTGTGTGTAATGTTCAGTGAATAACAATTGAGTTGTTCTGCTCACATTTTCTATATTTTATTGAATTTCCATTTATTCTACCAGCCATTAGAAAGAGTTGTTTAAATCTCTTACTTTAATTGTTATTTGTCTTTTTCACTTTGTCTGTTTGACAAAGAGATCTGCTTTTTCTTCATGTGTTTTGAAGTTCTATTATTAGGCTCACAAACATTTAGGTTATGTTCTCTTGATAAGCTGACTACTTTATTACTTTGAAATTAATGTTGTTTTTCCTCATAATGTTTTGTGTCCAATAACAATGGAACTAAATTAGAAATTAGGAATAGAAATATCTCTCTGGAAAATCTTAAATATTTAGAAATGATTTAGCTTGTTCTATATAAATATATGTTTCAAAGAATAAATCAATTATTAAATAAGGAAGGATTTTTAACTGAATGAAATGAAAATATTAAAATGTGTGAAAATGTTGCTAAAATGGAATTTAGAAGAGAATTTATAGCATTAAAAGTCTATAATAGGGGCTAGGGTTGTGGCTCAGTGGCAGAGCACTTGCCTTGCACATGTGAGGCATTGGGTTCGATCCTCAGCACCACACAAAAATAAATAAACAAAATAAAGATATTGTATCCATGTATAACTAAAAATATTTTTTAAATTTTATAATAGAAAAGAAGTGTACAAATTAATCACTTTAGTTACCACTTTTGTAAACTAAAAAAGAGTAAATCCAAAGTAAGTAGAATAAATGAAACAATAAACAATGGGTGGGAAATTAATAAAATAAAAAATAAAAACTAGAGAAAATCAATGAAACCAAATAACTTTTTAAATAATTATCAATAAAATTGATAAACCTCTAGCCAAACCAGACTGATAAGGAGTAAAAGAGAGGATGAAAATTTCTAACACAAGAATAAAAGAGGTAATGCCCAAGAAGTGAATACTTTTAATTTTTCTGCATACTTTCTGATCAAATAAACTTGAAACTTGTGTCATCAGACAAATCTTGAAAGTTTAAAAGCAGTCAGTTAGTGAGATATCATCTACAAATGTTTAAGTCTCCAGAGGTATGTGTTTACATTTCCAAGAGAGATGAGCTGCAGACAACCAGTTTCAAACTCAAAAACACTTTTATTACCTTTTTCCTGAACATACTTACTTATATTCCAATGGCTAATAATTCAGGAATCTTACCTTCTCTTCCTAAGTAAAATCTGTTTGCATTGAGAAAACTGTTTTTCTCTTTCTCTCCCTCTTTCAGGAGGGGAGCGTTTGACATTTACATAAGTTTCCAGATTCAGATTTTACAGGTTTCACTACTAGGTCAGACATCAATCCATGGCAGGTGACAACTAACTGTTATTCTCCAATAAGGGTGAAAGATTGAGGAAAGGGGAATCAACACAGTTACTCCTGATTTAATTAATAATAGTCCATTGCATTCCAGAAATCTCACGTCTCCTTTCAGTATAATATTAATAAACATAGTATTTAAAATTTTTCAGTTGTATTATTATACATTATATGAACGTTAAAAGTACGAAGGAATATTATGAATAAAAATTCCAATCAAAATGGACAAACCAGAGGAAATGGGACAAATTCCTTGAAAGGTGTAAAATACCAAAGGTGATGCAAGAAGAAGCAGATAACCTGAATAGCCATATAGCTAGTAATTTTTAATTTGCTAAAAACTTCCCCACAATGACAACTTAAAGCCCAGTAACTTCACTGGTGAACTTCCTAGGCCTCATACAATATGCAAAAATTAACCAGAAATAGGTCACAAACTAAATGTAAAGCATAGAACTATAAAACTTCTAAAAGAAAACAAGAGAAATAATTGTGAATTTTAGTCAGGCAAAGATTTCTTAAATAGAACAACAAAGATATGATGAATACAGTTTTTTAAAACTGATAAATTGAACGTCATCAAAATTAAGAGCATATTTACCTAGGGCCTTTGGCTGCAGGCCCCTGCCTTGATAAATTCCTAATCTAGAAGTGCTATTCTATTGCGTCTGATACATTATTTTTACAGGAATCCTTTCTTTACATTTTAACTGTCTTAAGTCAAAACAATCCACCAATAATTCTACCCATCTTTAGAAACTAGAAAACAACAATGTGCTTTTGAGTCTATTACCTATCTTATATAATTGTATCTATGCTGTTCACACTAGATTTGAGCACAGTCTCTGCAAGTGAGGATATTTTTATTGGTTATAACAGAATGTGTATCTCAAAATGACTTACATCACTAGTGGACTTGTTATTTCACACACAGCCAGAGGTGAGCCATCATGATGCACTTAATAGCTCCTTCAGGTTCTTTTTGTCATGCTGCTCCACCATCTTTAGCACACAGCCTTGTCTCACATGACTGCAAGTAATTGCTGCAGCCCAGTGTCACATTTTTCTGTGACAACATCTAACAAAAAAGAGAGGCTCCCTTCACTCCACCCCAGTCACACATGCATTATCAATGGAAGTCTTTGTCCAAGACTCTTTCAGACATCTTATGTCTCGTTGACAGGAAGAAGGAAGACAGGGAAGGCAAGAGGGAAGGAGAGAAAAAGGAGAAGAGAAGGTTTTCTTAGAAGCAAAGAAATGGAAAAACACCTATAAGGTTAAAACCTGGATTATCTTCTACAAATTCAAACATTTCTTCTACATACCCTGAATTTACTTAATATAAACATGCTAAATAAGCTGATCCGTTTTCTAATACCCCTCAGAACTGGAAAGAAAAGGTAAAAATATAACATGATTCCTCATAGCTGCAAAGCTATCCAGGGTCTAAAACCAAGTTATATACAGGAACAGCTCTTACTACTTGACTGACGTACTTCTACATTCTGTAGATCCAGGAGATGCAAACTGATCATTTATTACTTACACTGCAACAGCAATTTTATTCAAAACTGGATCATTTCAGCATATTAACTTTTTCATAGTTTTTTATTTCCTCTCTAATTTAAAGAGATTCTATTTAATCTATGAGGATTACTGTGATCATATTTCAGTGAGAGCTCTGTTACTCCATTTGGGCACAGAATCTGAGAGGAGTCTGTTAAACATGCAGACATACAGGTCCCACTCCAGATATACTATGATAAGCAGAGTTCTCAGATGCCCCCATGATGTCCACCTCGGTCTTGCTCCCATTACTATTTGGTACATAGTCAAAGAGATTTTTCAGATGGAATTAAGGCTACTAATCACTTGATATTAAAATAGAGATTATCCAGATGGGTTAAATGACATGAGCTCTTTAAAAGCAGAGTTTCTTGAGCTAGTTACAGCAAGGGAGAGTTCTCATCTAGGGAGCTCACCTGAAGTATTTCTGACTACACAACTGTGAAATGATAAATGGCATTGTCTGATGCTGCTAAATTTGATCATTTATTACACAGCAAAAGAAAACTAATACATCTACTGAATTGACATCTTTGGAAAGTGGTGTGCAAGTGGTATATGTAACCAGCTCCCAATTAGTTTTTATACACAGTGACATTTAAGACTAACTGAACCAGAAGAATATGACCACAAAAATGGAATAGACTGTACTTCTGAACTTGCAAGTTTTCTTAAAATTTGAGAAGCTATGCCCTTTCCTGACAGTTTGAATAAAGTTCTTCATTAACTCCTTGTTGATGATATTTCCTCTTATCAACTGATAAAGGACATTCTTAAGGTCATTTAACACATCTCCCAGCCTCCAAGCAAAGCTGAATTGTGTTTCAGTCAATATCCACTCATTCATTCAGAATGCAATGCATTCTGAAATAGAATTGGGTTTCTCATACATTCTGGAAGCCATTCTGATATTTTCATTTCTGCTTTATGTTGTTTTTTTAATTTTTTTTATCTTTAGTTGTGCATGGACACAATACCTTTATTTGATTTATTTATGTTTATGTGTTGCTGAGAATTAAACTCAGTGCCTCACATGTGCTAGACAAGCGCTCTACCACTGAGCTACAACCCCAACCCTTTATGTGAGTTTTATACTATTCTTTCACTTCAGAGTCAACACTCATCCAAGTTTTTGCATAATACTTCCTTGTTACCTCTTCATTTCATTGTTGCCTCCTACTAATCAGACACAAAAAAGTATGTAGATGCCAAAACAGTGTGTTACTTATATCAGAACTCCTTTGATCAATCCATGTTTCAGCACCAGCCTTTAAGAGGTTGGCCCACAGGCATATATAACACCTCCAGGAAAAGAACCACATCACAATCACAATCTATACATGCAAGAGAAATTCTAGAACTGTTTATGAAAACTAGTCCCCTGACACCCACCCCATATCCTTTCAATTAGTCTTTTAAAGTATTCCTACTCCTGTCAGGCACAGTGGTACATGCCCATAATCTCAGTGGCTTGAAAGCCTGAGGCAGGAGGATCGCAAGTTCAAAGCCAGCCTCAGCAACATAGAGAGGCCCTAAGCAATTTATCAAGACCCCATCTCAAAAAATAAAAAGGGCCGTGGATGTAGCTAGTGGCTAAGAGAGCCCCTGAGTTTAAACCCCAGTACCAAAAATAAATTATTTAAATTTAAAAATAAATATTCCTATTGCTATCTGTGTTAGTTACAACTTTTCATCACTATAACAAAATACCTAAGATAATGAACTTATAAATAAAAGGATTATTTTGGTTTATGGTTTTAGAACTTCTACTCCATGATAGATAGGCTCTGCTGCTTTGGACCTGTGGCAAGGAAGCTCATCATGATAGGAGTGTATGGCCAAGCAAAACCACCATGTCACAAGCCATGGGTGGGAAAAAAAAAAAAAAAAAGAAGAAGAAGAGAAAGGGACTGAGGTCCCACAATCCCTTTTGAAATTCCCCAGTGACCTAAGGACATCTACAAGGCCCACCACTTAAATGTTCCACCCAATAGTGCCACCCTGGGACCAAACCTTCAACACATGGATCCTTGGGGGACACTCAACATCCAAACTATAGTGCTACCCCAACTACATTAATCAATTCCTGGGTCACCACAGGCATCTAAACCCTCATTCCACTGTTCACCCATATTGCTACCAGAATACACATGCAAACAGACCACATATCCGGGCATTAGCCTTGTTCAGCGTAATCTCAAGTCCCTTGTATTCCCTGGGAGAGACATAAGTGCATCCTATTTATTTCAGTTTACCTCCACCAAAGATCAGAGTTTACATCTTCGGAGACATTTACCAAAACCTTTTTCGCTATAGTGATTCATCCACTTGGGCATCCCCAAAACAGATTTTTTCAAAAGAAGGAGAAAAAAAATTTGTCTCAAATTCTCAGTGCTACACAAACATAATATATGGTCTCCTAAAAGAAACATTAAAAAGGCCATTGAGCCCTCCAGTGGTAAAATTATGAAAATGTTGTGATGCACATTCAAGCACTCTAGAGAACTCTCTTGAAGACAGACGGAAAAAATAGACAAAATTCAGTCAATTTAGAGTTTCTCAGTTTTCTGTAAGTTTAATTAGCCCAGTATTAGTGGCCATCATCCAACCATTTCATTTTCTGAAAAAGTCTTTTCCCAGCAATGCCTATAACAGAAAAGTCCTCCAGAATTTATTTACTGGAATTTAAAATTTGGTTTTTCTTCACAGATATATGTTTTAATAAAGAACTTAACTAAGTGTTTTACCATAAGACATGTCTGATGAATGTAGCTCAGAGAGGAAATTATAAGACTTGTGAAAATCAAACAAAATGCAACAGAAGCCATTCTTAGAGACCTGTAATCAAAGACTAAATGTCTTCATTTAGAGACTATTTGGTTTGAGTTAAAGATATTCAATGAATTTGCTGATGATTTACTCTTGAGATAGACATTTTCTTGTGTTGACTTAACAGATTATTGGGTATGTTTACAACTCTCTGCTTTGCTTTTCTATTTTCTAAGGACTAGAGGAATGGAGAATGTTGAGGAGTACTTGCTTTTGATGGTTAGTCAAGACAGATAACCATCCTCCTGTGAAGCTCTTGAATTTGATCTTACCACCTTGCCTCTCTCCTCACTGCAGTTATGTATTGTTAGCCCAATCTATCAAAGACTTCAGTCTCAAGCTTAGTCTTTTTTCTACATCATTACTTCATCTATTTAATCATGCTTTTACTCATTTGCAACTCATCCAGCAAATATTTACTAGGTGCCATAAGTTTATGCCCTCATGAATTGTGGACTCCATGGAGTGTAGACCAAGTCACTCATGAATTTACAAACAAGCTGCAAGAGGGTAAAATACTAGGAAACTTGGGAGTTTACAACAATGGGAATCTAAAGTAGACTGGGAGGCAGTCAGGGAAGACTTCTTTCTCTTGTTGAAAAAGTGGTGTTTGAGAAAGCTCTGAAAGAGCCGAGGAGTTAACCAAGCAAAGATGAATGGCAAGAAGAAGGCACCTCAGAGAAGATCAGCATGTGCAGAGCCCTGAGGGGAGGGAGACACATACTCCAGGAAGATAAAGCTGGAGATAAAGCTGGAGGCTCTCTCTAGATTGCTATGATAGCTTCTTTGTGTTCTATTTTTTATAGTACTGTCCCATCCCCAGTCTATTCACAACCCAGCAGCCACAGTGATGCCATTAAAGTCACAGTCAGATTACGTCATTACTTTGCTAAAAATCTTTCAACATTTCTGTAGTTCACAGAAGAAGAACCAAAGGTCCTCACAAAGGCCATAAAAGGCTTACATGCTCCAGCTCAGGGTTGTCTCTCTAGACTCCCCTTCATCTACCTCACAACCTGCCCACTCACCTATCCAAGGCCCTCTGGATACCTAAGTATGCTCAGCTGACTGATCCCTCTTCTACAGTGCTCTTCCCCAAACATCCACACAGCTGACTTCCTCATTCTTCAAGTCTTTGTTCCAGTGCTCCTTTGCTCCTCAATGAATCCTACTTGTCTAGTCAATGTAAAATTCAAAATCTTTTTCTTAAACCTCATTATTCTTCATCTCCCTTGCTATGTTCTATTTCTCTCTTGCCCTACCCAATGGAACTTATCATCTTCTAGCAATCCTAGTGTTTTCCTCAAGTGATTTCACCAACTCCCATCCTTTCTCTACCTACATCTTCCTCTAGGTGTGCTTGATCACATCCAGAGGTATGAT
This sequence comes from Geosciurus inauris, assembly GCA_004024805.1. Lineage (NCBI taxonomy): Eukaryota > Metazoa > Chordata > Mammalia > Rodentia > Sciuridae > Geosciurus > Geosciurus inauris. Next base: position 86,916 of record PVHX01004277.1, on the reverse strand, counting down.
TCAGCTCATGCCTGCTAGCCTAACCACTGTGAAACGCATTAGCACCAAAGCTCAACGTCGCACCTCCCTTAACCACAAACCTCCTACATTCACATCTCTAATTGCACAATAATCCAGATGGTCTCTCTATCATGATGCTTAAGCAGCTTCTTAGAACTCCCTGTCTCTCTTCAAAGCCAGTTATCACCAATCTTACTGACTTTACTTTTGAAACATGTCTCAGCTCTAACAATGTCTGTGTGGCTCTCTTCATCTTATCTTTTCACTATTCTAGTAGCTACCTAAATAGTTTTGTCTCTATTATAATCAATATCCATACTGCTCCACTTAAACCATCACGAAATGTCACAAATTTAAGCAAATCACTTATCTTCTTAAATTTCTTCAGAAGAAAAAGCTTAAACATGATCCAGTTCCTCTCTAGCCACATCATCCACAACCCCAGCCCTAAATTCTATGCCCTAGCAATTCTAAACCTCCAACAATCCAAGTCCTCCTCAAACTCCCCACACCGCTTATTTGCCTGGTTAACTCCCGTTCATCTTCATGCTTCCCTGATCCCAAACAGAGCTAAAGACCCTTTTTTTATGTGCTGCTAATACTCTGTGTTCACTTCATATCTAGTGGAGGCTGAGTTCTAAAATCCACATGTAACCAAAGCTGAGACTTATGTTGATTTTGCCATAACAGAATGAATTTGTGGACAATAAGAATAACTATGAAACTGTTAGATATGTTAATTAATATTGGGATTGTTACAATTTCATTTAAAATTATTTTAAATATTTTTCCCTAGCCTTCTCACTCACTGGGTTTCTATGTGACACATTTGCTTTACGAAATAAATGCTCACTTTTGACTGAGATCAGCTGATACTTTGGAGTCCCTCATTTCTTATAACACTTTCTTCTTCATACTTTGTGTGCTGTGTGTTATCTCGTGACTGAAGACAATATCTCACAGATATTGTTACAAATTATTATGCGTTTTTCCCTCAAGAAATTTTGAATCATTAAGTTTTCTACAAAGTTAAAAATTATACAAAACTTAGAAATATAGGTTAGCCTCATTTGGATTCTTTCTCCATTTGTTAGCATTTAAAATTTTATAATGTATGCAATAATGTGTTAGTTTTGTAATTTCGTAAATATATATTTATTAAAAATATATGACACTCTTCATAAAGATATCTAAGGAAAGTGCCGTCTCTTTGTATTTGTATTACTTGTCCATCTATTCTTTTATTACTTAAGATTTTGGAATTCAACATTCAACATAGAAAGAACACAAGGATATTTTAAGTTGCATCTACAAAGCTAACTTGCATTGAAAGAACATTCAGACATTAACGTCAGGTTTGACTGTCATGCCTTGCATATGTAAGAAGTGTGGTTGTATCAATTAGATATGATACTGACCTGGCATTCACACATAAGTTCAAGGGTGGCAGAAACAATGATAGGTGTTTCTAAAGGCTGAGATTTAATAGCAGGTTTCAGCTGAGTAGAGAGGTTCAGGATAAATGCACATTAACACAATGATCAAAACAAAACAATGAAAGTTTTTAAAAATCAAGTTGGCTACATGTTTTTTTCCTGCAAAATGCAAAGTGTAAAACACAAAGAGCCTTATAGTCCGTGTCAAGGAAGAATTTTAAACTTAACAATTTTCCAGTTTTTAAATTATTTAGTCTTACGCAACTTTATTAAGTACACATTAACATCAGGTACTGTTCCAAGTACTGTCATAACCATTGGAATCTGGCTTTATTAGGAAAAGAAATTTTTAATTAGCCTGGTATTTTCTATGTATTATCATTCTTCATATTTAATGAGCCCTATCCCTGTAGGAATTGTGCAAAATAACTCTATCAGGCTCTCCGCACATGTAAAAATCACTCTCACATCTTAATATGACAGCTACTTTGCAGGACAATATGGTATTTGCAACTCAACTTATTATGGTCTCCAAAACAAAGATACTGCCATTATTTTTAGAACATTAAGAAGTCTGCAGAGGCAGATAGCCATACAACCAACTTCCTCATTTCTTCAGGCCGCATCAGTGTAAATAACACAGACTGGGAGATTGCTGGGAATTTACAAGGCAGAAGTCTTTAAAAATTGGTCTGAGTGATCTGTTATCAGGCCTACTCCACACCCAGGGCACCATCCTGCTTGAGCTTATGAGGTCTCAAGCCAATATTTTATGAGGCAATCATTCTTGCATTAGGTTATGGGCAATTTTATAACATTTATATAATATTTTAATTTGCCTAAAGTTCTCCCGCAGAACTCAGAGCCTTAGCAAACTTCTAAAGTTATTTTTCTCCATTTTAAGTTGCAAAGAAAATTGAAATCCTTCAGATTTTAGTAGCTTTAAAGCTCCTTTTACACAGCATTACTGTCTATTTCTACCTGGCAGCCAACATTCATCACACACCTACATGCTACTGTATAGAAATGAGTCACTTCCCTTTCTAGGCAAGCTTTAAAGCACAATTCTACAAAGGAAAAAAGTCTGAAAAGCTAGAAAGTTACATACACACCAAAAAAGGAAACGCCAAAGCATAGTCTCTCACTAAGTGAAAATAGGCAGAAAAAATAAAAATATAAACTGGGTGTAAGATATAAGAAACATAAACACCTTTATGAATCAAAACACCTCTGCAGTGGCTTAGTGAGGAAAAAAGTCCTCAGAAAAATGCTTATAATCATTTCATTCAAATGCAGTAGCCTTTATTCATTTAAAATTCACGAGCCTGAGCCCAAGTTCATCTAAGAAATGAATAGATTCATCTTCTAACTAACAAAAGCTAGATTTTTCTAATTTGTTACATTATTCTTCACTTTTTTTTCTTTTCCATTTCCTACTTATTGCTGATAAGTCATTACTGTAAAAAAAGGAGAAAAGAAGAACAAAGAAGAAAAGTACTCTCGTAACTCCAGTCATTTGGAGGTTTAATTGGGATTCTGGCAATCTAGTGGTTGGACTCTTTTAAAAGATAGTTTTGCAACATAAGGTTGTAAATTAGTAAGTTGTGAGAAGTAATAGAATGTTTTACTAGAAAAAGTAATAAGTTCATATTCCTGATCCTATTTTTAATAGCACAAAAAGTATAAATGATCCAATGTCCGTTAACAGGTGAACAGATGAACAAATTGAAGTATGTTCATACAGTGGAATACCACTTACAGTGCAAAAATATGAATGATTCATGCTATGAATAAGTATTAAAATTGTTGTTATGGTTTGGATATATAGTGTCCCCTAAAAGTTCATGTGTGAGATAATGTAATAAATAATTGGTTGATGAAAGTTGTGACCTAATCAGTGGATTAACCCACTGATATGGATTAACTGGGTGGTAATTGCAGGCAGGTAGCGTGGTTTAAAAAGGAGGTCACTGAGGGCATGCCTTTGGGGCTCATATATTGAATGGAGCTCTCTCTGCTTCCTTGTTGCCATATTCTGAGCTACTTTTCTCTGCCACATCCTTCTGCCATGATGTTCTGCCTCACTTTGAGCTCATAGCTATGGAGTCAGTCATCTATGGACTGAGACCTCAGAAACTGAGCCAAAATAAACTTTTTATCCTCTACATTGTTCTTGTCGGTTTTTTGGTCACAACAATGAAAAAGCTGACTAAAACAACTTTATACTGACTTAAAACATCCAGACCCCAATAAAAATAATGTAAATTTTATGATCTAATATATAAAATTTTAGAAAATAAAAATTAAATCTAGGGTGATGCAAATCAGATCAGTGGTATCCTTGGGAAGGGGATAGAGGTAGGAAGGGATTACAAAAGAGCACAGGAAGCTTTCTGGAGCCATTGAAAACTTTGTTATCTTGAGGTCATGATGATTTTCTGATTATGTACATATTTCAAAGCTCATGAGACTGCACATTCTTAACATTAAACTTATTATGTGACAATTATGCTACAATAAAAAAATCTGCTCATAAAAGTGGAAAAGATAGTTGTTATGAGTAAAAGAATGAAGAGTGTATTTTTTTCTGTTTCTAATGACAAAGAAGTCATTAAAGTTTCTATAAAAATGGAACTTTTACTATGAAGTACATGTGAATAAATAAATAATATGAAGCTCTGTGCAAAGAGACACATAGTATATGATATAAGAACCCTGACCTCCCTTTACCATTGCGAATATATGAGAATTTGGCTTTTTTAGACATTCATTGATTTTGTAGAAATGATAGAATGTGAAAGTAATAGATAAATATCATAATAATATAAATATCATAATAGTAATAAATAAATAGTTCATAGAAAATATCCAATGATAAGAAAATATAAGACTGGTTTAAAACAATGGGAAAAAGGAAAAAAAGAAACACTATAAAATGAAAAAACATAGTATTCTATTGTTTTCCAACCAAAAACAATACATGGACTACACCAGTGGTTTGGGAAAAAAAGGAAACATAATGATGTGGGTCCAGGTTTGAACTTTTCTAGGGCACAAGGCAATAAATACAAAGCAGAGTAGAGATCTTAGTAAGCTAAGGAGGTGGAAAGCATAAAGTCCCAAGCTTCAGGGAGTAGGAATGAAGTGAGCCAGAAATTATTATGAGAATTTATGATGGATCCTTAGCCAAGATCTGCAGTGCAAAGGTGAAAGCTACAAGAGATTGTCTGTGCAGAGCTGAGAGCTAAAAAGAGATTTTAAAAAAAATTGTAAGGGATGAAAGATGGAGTTCTGATACAACCAGAGTAAAGATATCTTGTTGAAAACCTTGGGCATTCAACTGAGACCCCATTCAGTTGAGTCCCATGCCTTGGGACTAAAAACCATACTATACAGTAGAAAAGGATATAACTCATGACTTCATCCACATAGAACATCATATAATAAAAATTACTAAACATGAAAGAGCAAAATGTGACAAAGAAAGGTCAGTAGAAAACAATCATGCAATGACCCCGGTATTGGAATTAGTAGACAAATGTTGCTAAGCAGTACTATAAGTAGGTTCAAAGACTGAAAGGAAAAGATGATTTTGTGAGTGAATGGAAGAAGAGTGTATTTTTTTTGCTGTGCTTCTATTTCTTCACCTGAAAAATGGAGATACTAACCCTACTTCAGTGTGGGTAATTATACTAAATGCTTAGAATGTGCCTAGTTCATCGTAAGCACTTAGTAATGATTTACTCTTATGCAACTTGAGGCAAGTTATCAATCTGAATCTCAATTTCTTCATTAGTCAAAAGAATAAATGAATGTCATTACCTCGTGGAGATTGTCAGAAAGATTAAATGAATTATAACAGCGTAGGGAGACCCTAGCACAATGCCTACAGGCAATAAATATTCAACCAGTGTCAGTTCCCTTCACACTCTAGATCAACACTTTTCAAGTTAAGAATATATGATGGGGTAAAATTGTGATAGCCACAGGAATCAAAATAGTATCATAATGCATTTAAACATTTCTTTCTTTGAAATACACATATCTAAATAAATGAGATGTTAAAACATCCTTATTTTCCCCTTCTGGAAGTTCTCCAACACTAACTCTTGCACTATTCATTATTTACTCATTCAACTGTTCTTTCACCAAATGGCTAGGAAGGTCAATTCAGAGCCTAGCTTTGTGATGGTTCTGGGAATTAATCTAATAATACTCTCTGTCCTCAAGAACCTTAAAAACTATGCATGGGAAATTAAAATAATCACACCAAGTACCAAGAAACAGACATAGCACAGAAAGTATAGGAGTGTAAAGGCCTGTGTGTTAGAAGAGGTGATATTTAAACTGAGACCTAAAAAAGGAAAACAGTAGACATGAGAGAAAAGGAGGAAGCACACCCCAACCAGAGGGAGATGCTCAGCACTCAAATATGAGTAAAGGTGGAACCTGGGGAAAATATGAATTAAGCATAGAATTTGACTAAAGAACTGAAATAAGGGAAGTAGAGGCCAGACCATGAAGGACCTAATCTATTTTGGTAAGTTCTTTAGACTTTATTTTGAAAGCAATGAGAAATTAATCACATTGTAGGAAAGAAAAAAAGAAACCTTATTCTGGCTCTAGTTGATAATAGATGAGTGAGGGCAAAATTGGAGGCAGATACCAGTTTTGGAACCAAGGTTGCAGTTAAATAAAGCAAGGATATATAAAAAACTCAAAAAACTCAACACTAAAAACCAAATAACCTAATCAATAAGTGGGCTAAGGAACTGAAGAGACACTTCACAGAAATACAATCGATCAACAAATATATGAAAAAAATATTCAACATCTCTAGAAATTAGAGAAATGCAAATCAAAACTAAGATTTCATCTCACCCCATCACAATGGTAATTACCAAGAATACAAGCAAAAATAAATGTTGGCGAGGATGTGAGAGAAAAGGTACACTCATTCATTTCTGGTGGGACTGCAAATAGGTGCATCCATTATGCAAAGCAGTATGGAGATTCCTCAGAAAACCTGGAATGGAACCACCATTTGACCCAGCTATCCCACTCCTTGGCACATACTCAAAGGACTTAAAATCAGCATACAGTGACTCAGCCACATCAATGTTCATAGCAGCTCAATTCGCAATAGCCAAACTATGGAACCAATCTAGATACCCTTCAATAGATGAATGGATAAAGAAAATGTGGTATATATATATGTACAATGGAGTATTACTCAGCCATAAAGAAGAATGAAATTATGGCATTTTCCAGTAAATGGATAGACTGGAGACTACCATGCTAAGTGAAATAAGCCAATCCCAAAGAACCAAAGGCTGAATGTTTTCTCTGATATGTGATACTAATTCACAATAAGGGGGGGTTCTAGGGAAAAATAGAGGTACTTTGGATTAGGCAGAGGGGAGTGAATGGAGGGAGGGGTTATAGAGGTAGGAAGGATAGTAGAATTAATCAGATATTATTACCCTATGTGCATAAATGATTACTTGACCTGTGTAACTCTACATCATGTATGACCAGAACAACAAGAAGTTATATTTTACTCCATTTATGTGTAATGTGTCAAAATGCATTCTACTGTCATTTATAACTAATTAGAACAAATTTTTTAAAAAAGAATGCAAGGTCCTAAGAACAATGACAGGAAGATTTAGTAAAATCAAATTTACCATTTACTCTCTGTAAATTTTTGCCTTTTGAGCAATGTAACTATGCAGCCAATTTAAAAAAATGAATGAATATAATTAAAATTTTAAAACTTTAATATCATATGATTCACCAATCCAACTCCTATGAACCTATGAAAGGGAATGAAAACATGTCTACAGGAAGATTTGGACTTGAATGTTCACAGAGCATTCTTCACAGTAGCCACTGAGTGAAATGGTTGGTGAGTGAGATGAAATAAAAAAAAAAAAAAAAGTAACTAAATTTAAGAGCTATTTTTAAAAGTTAGAATGGAAAGTTTGTGGTAGAATGGAAAGAGTTTCAACTGGTGAGAAGGGGAGTTAAAAGCAAGATAAATAAAGTGACTAATAAAGAAAGAACAAGAACAACTAAACAAGATGACTAGCTTTCTGGCTTGGGCAATCAAGACAACTGTGTTACCCTTCATTGGAAGAGGAAACATAGGTGGATGGTGTTATGGGGCAGCTCTCAACTGGTGCCTCTCCTTTTTGCATGTTGGTACTGTTTGAATGCCTATGTTCCAGAACATCATTCAAACATTTTGTACAGTTACAACTTTGGAAGATACAGATAATGTCTCCCTCCAGAGCAGAGGGAAAATATTTTTTAATGTTCTATATCCTAAAGATAATGCCTCCTCTCATTGTAAACATAATAAAGATATGCAAAGGACCCATTTGTTTGCAGCCTATTGTGAAAGATTTGAGTTCCCTATGATATGGTTTTTCTGATGGTACAAATCCAGAGTGTGTGGCATCCACCTGAGCCACTCTGCATTCCTATACAGGACCTGGGGACTAAGGGAACTAACATGAAGGTAAACCTCATGCTATTGTTCTCATGAGATATAATATCCTTTTCCTCTGACACAAGGATCTTGTGTTGCCTGTCAGCATCCATGAAACTGTGGCAGTTAACTTGTTAGTTTGCAAGTACTATATGTGAGTCTCTGACTCTTCATAGTTTTTAATAGAAGACAGTGTTTTCATTTTTTCAGTGTAATGCAAAGAAAATAACACTTGGAGTCTAACTGATAGAAGTTTGAAGTTTCATCCATCAACAACCTCACTGGGCAATTCCATGCCCATTATTGAACTTCTGGGTTTCTTCTCCTCTTCTATAAAACTGAATATGATAATACATAAATAGGAAGGTTCCTGAGTGCAAAGGCCCTTAGGTGAGATCAATGATGGCTGTTAGAGGAAGCTAAAGAATGTCACTATTACTGCCTGCTAGGAAGCAGGAGGGTGTGGCAGGAGCATCGGAATGAAGGAGCAGGCAGAAGACCTGTCATGCAGACCTCACAGGCCATGGTAGTGGTGTTCATGAGCCATTATGAAATAATGAACAAAATCGTTCACTAGCAGAGTATTTTCAACATATTTCTCAAATTTAGGGGAAGTATTTAACTCCATGATTTTGATATGGATGGTAAACTTTGAGCTAAGATTTTGCATTTGGCTAGTGGAGTCTCTATTTTAACATTTTTTTGTTTGCTCTTGAAATTCCTCTGGGAGTACACAGTAGTAAGAAAAGAAACCAGAATCCATAACAACCAGTACTTACCTTTTATAATTATGCAGGAAAGCATTTAACATTTCTATGTATGATAATAATAATCAGTAATATATGATACCAACTAGTGTCTGGCTCTATTCTATGCATTTTACTATTTGGCTATTCAATTCTCACAATAATCCTAGAAGTAATGCTAGTAATAGTATTGCTACTATCTACAATTAGATGAGGAATGGAGGTGCAAAGAGATTCAGAGATTTGCCCCAAACCACATATCTAGAAAGTGTTGCAGAGATACGATTAAAAATAAAATCTCCTCCAAACCCAGAAAACCTTTCTATGAAGATGGAAGAAAAAGAAAAGAGTGCTAAAGTTACTATTGAATAAGCATCAAAGCAGCAGCTGGTGTGCATCATCACAACAGAGGGAGAAACCCCACCCTTTTTTTAGTCAAATAGATACAACCCAACACATAGTCCTCAAGTAAGAGGACTTGTGACAGCACCATATTATGCATGGTTCATAGATTCACCAGGTAATAGGGGTGGCCATCTGTGCTAGCTTATTTACCCAAAGGAAAAATTAATTTCTCATATCTAATTGATAGAGAGTTTTGGAGCCAGACACCCCACCAAAATTAGGTTCCTATCCTCCCACAGATATTGGAAGACTGGGGCACTATCTTCCTTTATAGTTACACTGTAAAGGGTTGGTTCTCTTCTCCCCAAGAAAGGCCTTCCTGGGTCACAGCTGGAAGAGCATTGTTTAGCTTTAAAAAGACTTACATACGTTCTGAAGAGTCAAAGACAAAACAAGTTTTCTTAAGAAAATGCTCTAAGAAAACGTTTGAGTAGAAATGTTTTCTCTTATTTTTAAGAAAGAGAATTCAAAGTCTAATTTTAAATTTGTATTTGCCCTTACCTTAGAAGTGGAGCTGGGATCTGAACCTACACAGTCCGGGTCTAGGATCTACCTTTACACTTTTATGCATTTAATATGAAAGCCATTCCTATTTTGGCTCCACATGTATAATTACATTCCTAATTCTTACTTTTTTCTGCCTTTGTTTTGATAAATAATAAATAATAGGGAAGAACAAGTTAAAATCATAATTATAGCATACCAATACTTCAGTGGGGCCAATTTAATTCCCAAGTATTGAACACTATAAGAATTATAGCTCAATTCTATCATTACTTCGGCAACATGCTCATTGAATGACATAGTAATAACCTAGGCAGAACAGACAAATAAGGTGATTTTATGCAAATTCCAGGTGATGGTGCTTTAAAAATATTTTGTAGCCATCTACTAACATTGACTCATGTCTAAGTCAGTCAAGGAAGGAATAGTTGGTGTGTTTGGAAGATGAAAATCAATAGCTAGTATACAATAGGCATATCAGATTACAAGGTAGCTAGCAGAATATACAAGAAACGAAGAAGAGTGAGAACACATAGATGAATTTTCTTAATTCCATGTATGTGAAAATCACTGCTCTTTTTAGAAACAAAACTATATTTCTAAAATATGCCTTTTATATATATTCTGAATAAGAATTTTTATCTACATATTTCCAAGAACATTGCTAGGGGATGGGATAACTAGTTACCTGGCATAAGTTGAGGAATTTCCTCTGATCACAGTAAGTTTAAAAAAAAAACATTAAAAACAAGACAAAAAGACAAAGTGTGACATGTACAAGTTCAAATACAATAGAAAACTAACCATGATGCAAGTAAGCAGTGTACTGCAAACATGAACACTGTATTACACCTTTCTTACATTAACTTTGCACAGTGAGTCTTTGTTCTTTTCTAATGAAAATAGTTATAACATATATTATGATTAGAATAAATACATTAGTAATAAGAAAATGAATATGCAAAGCCAGGCACGGTGGCACAAGCTTGTAATCCCAGCACTTAGGGAGGCTGAGACAGGAGAATCGCGAGTTCAAAGCCAGCCTCAGCAACAGCGAGGTGCTAAGCAACTCAGTGAGACCCTGTTTCTACATAAAACACAAAATAGATCTGGGGAGGTGGCTTAGTGGTCTAGTGCCCCTGAGTTAAATCTCCAGTACCAAAAAAAAAGGAAGAAAGAAAGAAAATAAATATGCAAACCCATACTAACATAAAAGAAGGCTAAAAAAAGTTCTAAAAAGAAGACTTTTTATTTCATTACAAAAGAAATCTTGTAATGAGGATGGACTGGAGATGAGAAGAAATTTTAAGTTTGCTAATTTTGAAAGCATGATTGAATATCCTCATAGCAGACAATCTGTTGCTCAGTTTGCAGTTTTCATGATTGTTAAATATACTTGTCTGGGCCACAAAATACCTATCAAATTATCTTTTTATTGAACCAGCAATGAGTTCCTAGATATTTTTAAAATGAAAGAGAGGCAATTCTACTATGCCTGCTAAAAATTCAATCAATAAAAATGTCAATAACATAGTGTTCCAAACCACAAAAAACCGAAACATTTCATAATAGAGCTTCAAATAATTCCTTTCCTTACTGTATTCCTATCAATATTATATTCATGATCCTAAATTTTCTACTGATAATACTTCTCTATAAGTCACCTATAAAGTCAACCAGAAATTAAGATGTTACTAATAATGAGAATTACAGCAGTTATTATCCGTTGAGGTCTTACTATATACTAATCACTGTTCTGTGTTTTACATGCATTTAATTCTCAGAGCAATACTATCAGATACTATGCTAATTGCATAATTACCTCAATTTTATTACCTTAAGATAAGAAAATGCGGACAGAATGGCTACATATCTTATCTAAGTAAACAGTAAGTAAATGGTGGAGCCAGAATTCTAGCCCAGGCAGACTGGCTCCAGAACATATATCTTATCCACAATATTATATATAACTATAATTCACTAATAAAAAAAACATTTAAAAATCTCACTATTAATTGTGAACAGCACAATGAAGCAGAGGTATATAAATGAGAGAACTATAACTGGGGATTTGACCAAGTAAGGAAAACTGGGAACAGCTCTCTTGAGGTTGCTAAGAGCTGGAAAATGATCAGATATTAGCTAAATGCCCCCAATAGGAAAAAACAATGAAAAGCAGGAGAGTTATGACCAATAAATAGCTTCACAGTAAAAGTAAAGTGGCTTAGTTAGTGGGAATAAGAAAAAGCAAGATGAAGTGCTGAAGTCAGATCCAAAAACATCCAGGACTTTTTAACTCATATTTTCATGTTGACTTTACATGAAGACCTTCTTTGCTTTATTTTTTAACCTAAATAATTGTTTAGTTCCACTGTGTTTTAAGTTTTCATTTGATTCATGACATAGATTTTTGCTTAGAAAAACAGTTTTTGCCCAGTTCCATGCCAGAGCTCCTGTCAGCTGGCAGGAGCACAGGCCAAGGCCCAAGACCACCTTCAGGGTCCGCCATTGGAGCCCAGCCAAGGGCAGACCTGAGACTGCTAGCCGCCAGCCACAGGGGAACCCAGATCCAGGGGGAGGACTGCCTCCAGGGACCCCTACAGGAAACCTGGCCTCAGTGAGACCTGGACTGTCCCAGTTCTGCACCAGAGTACCTGCCAACCTGCAGGAACACAGGCCAGGGCCCAGGACCACCTTCAGGGACTGTCTCGGGAGCCCAGCCAAGGCCACTCCCACTACCATCTTGAGTTACCTCCACTACTGCTGCCACCATCTTTAGTGACAATAGTGTCCATCGGGGACACATGCAGGGGACTGGAAGTGAACTCCAAGATGAGATACAGGTCACTACAAGATTATAGGATAGAAACTGCAATGCCTCAGATTGGCATTGCAAGAAAGGAAGATATGTAATCAACATGCAAAAACAAGGGAAGAAAGTGCCCCAAATAAACCAAGATACTACAATAATAGAATCCATTGACAGCACAGTTGATAAAATGACAGAGAAAGAATTCAGAATGTATGTAATTAAAATGATCTGCAAATTAAAGAATGACTTAAGAGAGCACATACAGGCAAAAATTGATCACTCCAACAAAGAAATAAGAGAGCAAATACAGGAAACCATTGATCAATCCAACAAAGAGATAAGAGAGCAAATACAGGTAGCAAAATATTACTTTAAGAAAGAGCTAAAGATTGTGAAAAAAAATCAGAAATTCTTGAAATGAAGAAAACAATAAACCAAATAAAAAAACTCAATAGAAAGCATCACCAGAAGAAAGCCTGCACTGCTCAGCATTCATGGCAAAATATTCAATGAGGAGAAGATGATAACCAACAATGAAAATATACAAAGAGAGGAACTATACTAAAGGCCAGGTCAATCAAAGGAGAAACCAAGTCAAAGTAAAAACCAAAATAAACCAAAGTGACTGGGATTACAAATCATATTTCAATAATAGCCTTGAATGTGAATGACCTAAACTCATCAATTAAAAGACATAGACTGACAGACTGGATTAAAAAAAAAAAAAAAGACCCAACAATATGCTGCCTTTAAGAGACTCATCTCACAGGAACAGATATCCACAATCTGAAAGTGAAAGGGTGGGAAAAAACTTATCACTCCCATGGACTGCATAAACAAGCGGGAGTTTCCATCCTCATAGCAGACAAAGTAGACTTCAAACCAAAGTTAGTGAAAGGGATAAAGAAGGTCATTTCATACTGCTTAAGGGGATCATACACCAAGACATAATAATCATAAATATCTATGCCCCAAACAATGGGGCATCTATGTATATCAAACAAATCCTTCTCAACTATAAGAATCAAATAGACCACAACACAGTAATACTTGGAGACTTTAACACAGCTCTCTCATCACTGGATAGATCTTCCAAACAAAAACTAAACAAAGCAACCATAGAACTCAATAAAACTATCAATAATTTAGACTTAACAGACATATATAGAGTATTCCATCCATCAACAAGCAAATACACTTTTATTTTCAGCAGCACATGGATCCTTCTCCAAAATAGATCATATGTTATGTCACAAAGCAAGTCTTAGCAAATACAACAAAATAGAGATACTACCCTGCATCCTATCTGACCATAATGGAATAAAATTAGAAATCAATGACAGGTTAAAAAATAGAAACTACTCCAACACCTGGAAACTAAATAATACACTATTGAATGATGCATGGATAACAGAAGACATCAGGGAAGAGATTTAAAAAATTCTTAGAGGTAAATGAAAACTCTGATACAACATATCAAAATCTCTGGGACACCATAAAGGCAATGCTAAGAGGAAAGTTCATTGCATTAAGCTCATTCATTAAAAGAAGAAAAAATCAACAAATAAATGACTTAACACTACATCTCAAAGCCCTAGCAAAAGACGAACAAACCAACACCAAAAGAAGCAGAAAACAGGAAATAATTAAAATCAGGGCTGAAATCAACGAAATTGAAACAAAAGAAACAATTCAAAAAATTGACAAAACAAAAAGCTGGTTCTTTGAAAAAATAAACAAAATTGACAAACCCTTAGCCACCCTAACGAAAAAAAAAAAGAAAGAAAGAAAACCCAAATTACTAAAATTTGTGATGAAAAAGGAAATATCATGACAGACACTACTGAAATACAGAGGATAATTAGAAACTATTTTGAAGATCTATACTTCAGTAAAATAGAAAACCCTGAAGACACTGACAGGTTTCTAGAGGCATATGACCTACCCAAACTGATTTCAAGCAAGGAAATAGAAGATGCCATCAAGAGCCTGCCAACCAAGAAAAGCCCAAGACCAGATGGATTCTCAGCTGAGTTCTACAAGACATACAAAGAAGAATTAATACCAATACTCAAACTATTTCATGAAATAGAAAAGGAAGGAACCCTTCCAAACTTATTCTATGTGGCCAGTATCACCCTGATACCAAAACCAAAGAGAGACACATCAAACAAAGAAAATTTCAGACCAATATCCCTGATGAACATAGCTTCAAAAATTCTCAATAAAATTTTGGCAAATCACATACAAAAACATATTACAAAGATAGTGCACCATGATCAAGTGGGTTCATTCCAGGAATGCAAGCTTGGTTCAACATACAGAAATCAATTAATGTAATCCATCACATCAATAGGCTTAAAGATAAGAATCATATGATCTTATCAATTGATACAGATAAAGCATTTGACAAAATACAACACCCTTTTATGTTCAAAACACTAGAAAAACTAGGGATAGTAGAAACATACCACAACTTTGTAAAAGCTATCTATGCTAAACCCAAGGCCAACATCATCTCAATGGAGAAAAATTGAAAGCATTCCCTCTAAAAATTGGAACAGGACAGGGATGCCCTCTTTCACCACTTCTATTCAACATAGTCCTTGAAACTCTAGCCAGAGAAATTAGACAGATGAAAGAAATGAAAAGGATATAAATAGGAAAAGAAGAACTCAAACTATCATTATTTGTTGACGACATGATTGTATACTTAGAGGATCCAAAAAATTCTACCAGAAAACTTCTAGAATTAATAAATGAATTCATCAAAGTAGCAGGATATAAAATCAACACCCATAAATGAAATGCATTTCTATATGTTAGTGATGAATCCTCAGAAAGAGAAATTAGGAAAACTACCCCATTCACAATAGCCTCAAAAAAATAAAATACTTGGAATCAATTTAACAAAAGAAGTGAAAAACCTCCACACAGAAAACTACAGGACAATAAAGAAAGAAATTGAACAAGACCTTAGAATATGGAAAAATCTCCTATGCTCCTGGATAGGCAGAATCAATATTGTCAAAATAGCCATACCATCCAAAGTGTTTTATAGATTCAATACGATTCCAATTAAAACCCCTACATCATTCCTTATAGAAATATAAAAGGCAATCATGAAATTCATTTGGAAGAATAAGAGGCCCAGAATGGCCAAAGCAATCCTTAGCAAAAAGAGTGAAACAGGAGGCATCACAATACCAGACCTTAAACCATACTACAAAATTATAGTAAAAAAGACGGCATGGTACTGGCACCAAAATAGACATGTAGACCAATGGTATAGAATAGAAGACACAGAGATAAATCCACTTAAATACAGTTATCTTATACTAGACAAAGTGCCAAAACATACACTGGAGAAAAGATAGCCTCTTCATCAAATGGTGCTGGGAAAACTGGAAATCCATATGCAGCAAAATGAAACTGAACCCCTAACTCTCACCATGCACAAAATTCAACTCAAAGTGGATCAAGGACCTAGGAATTAGACCAGAGACCCTGGGCCTAATAGAAGAAAAAGTAGGCCCAAATTTTCATCATATCGGCTTAGGAACTTACTTCCTTAACAAGACTCCTATAGTGCAAGAAGTAAAATCAAGAATCAATTAATGGAATGGATTCAAACTAAAAAGCTTCTTCTCAGTAAAAGAAACAATCAATGAAGTGAACAGAGAGCCTACACTCTGGGAACAAATCTTTGCCACATACATATCTGTACAGCACTTATCTCCAGGATCTATAAAGAACACAAAAAACTTCACACCAAAAAAATAAACAACCCAATCAATAAATGAGCTAAGGAGATGAACAGACACTTCTCAGAAGAAGATATTCAATCAATCAATAGACATATGAAAAAATATTCAACATCTCTAGCAATTAGAGAAATGCAAATTAAAACTACTCTAAAATTTCATCTCATGCCAGTCAGAATGGCAATTATCAAGAATACAAACAACAATAAGTGTTGGCGAGGTTATGGGGGAAAAGGCCCCCTCATACATTGCTCTTGGGAATGCAAATTAGTACAACCAATCTGGAAAGCCATATGGAGATTGTCTTAGAAAACTTGGACTAGAACCGCCATTTGACCCAGCTATCCCACTCCTCAGTCTATACTCAAAGGACTTAAAAACAGCATACTACAGTGATGCATCCACATCAATGTTTATAGCAGCTCAATTCACAATAAACTGTGGAACCAACCTAGATGCCCTTCAATAGATGGATGGATACAGAAACTGTGGTATATATACACAATAGAATATTACTCAGCAATAATAGGGAATAAAATTATGGTATTTGCAGGTAAATGGTTGGAGTTGGAGAATATCATGTTAAGCAAAGTAAGCCAATCCCAAAAAACCAAATGCCCAATGTTCTCTTTGATAAGTGGATGCTGATCCATAATGGGGGAGGGGACACGGGAGAATGGAGGAACTTTGGTCAAAGGGGAGGGCTGGGGGAGGGGGCATGGAGGTAGTAAAGATGGTGGAATGAGATGGACATTATAGTCCTATCTTCATGTATGACTGCATATATGATGTGATTCTACATCACGTACAATCAGAGAAATGAAAAGTTGTGCTCCATCTGTGTACAATGAATCAAAATGCATTCTCATGTATACCTAAGTAGAACAAATTTTTTTAAAAAAGTTTTCTGGATTATTTAAATTTTTGAAAGTCAGATTAGAGAAAACTATTGAACAAATCTCATACAGATGTATGTGGATGGGTAGATATGGCCAAAACTATGAATGGCTAAAGTTCAAGAAACTCTGTCATAAGAAATAATAGCATTCTTGGGCTGGGATTATGGCGCAGTGGTAGCGTGCTCGCCTGGCACGCATGAAGCACTGGGTTCGATCCTCAGCACCACATAAAAAATAAAATAAAGATATTCTGTCACCTACAACTAAAAAATAAACATTTAAAAAAAATAAATAATAGCATTCTTAAACCATAAAGATGGTCCCAGGTTACAATGGTTCAACTTATAATTTTTGCAATTTAAGAGAGTATAAATCCCAACACAGATTCAGTAGAAACCATACTTAGAATTCCAAAGTTTGATCTTTTCCTGGGGCTAGTGATATGTGATGTGATACATTCTCATGATGCTGAGCAGTGGCAGCAAGCACAGCTCCCAGTCAGCTGTGTGATCACAAGGAGAAACAACTGATACACTACAGTGTACTCTGCTGCCAAGCTCAGTGTTCAGAAGGTGAGGTATATTAAATACATTTTTTGCTTATGATATCTTCAACTTATGTGTGATGCATTTATCAAGACACAACCCCCTTGAATGATGAGAAACATCTCCACTGGTAAAGATATTGAACAGTGCTGTGGTTTGCTGGGAGATTTCCATCAGTACATTATCCTCAAACTCCCCTGAGAACAGATGATGATAAGATTCTGGCCTGATTCTTTGTATACATGAGAAGGGCTTGTGGGACACAAGATCTTAATAATTACTAAAAATACAGTCTGAGAAGATAAGTAAAATTAACAAGATCTGTATCATTTTACCTTGTAAAAATCATTAGAATTAAAAAAAAAACACTTGCTACTATTGTTACTATTTTTTTCTAACTATAAGATATACAATTCACAATCAAGAACTTAGAAGAAACAGAAGCATAAAAAAGTCTCACAAACCTTTGATAAATGAACTGAATGGAGTGTTTACATTTTAATATTTTTCTTTGCCTTTTGATGAACTTATAGATAATAAATACATGCAATTTATATTACAGTTAATCTAATTTTGGGTTTTTTAAATTTCAGATTATAATGAACATAGTTCTATACCATTAAAAGTGTTCCCCAATGGAACTGAGTACATTTAGTGTCCAGACTTTGGTTTCCAATTTCATTCACCAATAAAAGGAACAAGGGATCTTTGGAGAATGGCTGTTTCTAGGATGAGGTCAGGAAATATATAAGATGAGCCTGGAGCATCCTGCAGTAAGGAAATGCTCAAGAACACACACACACACGCGCACGCACGCACGCACACAATGATGTGAATATGTAAAGAGACACAGGGATCAAAAGGACACAAGGGCCAAATGAAAGAGCTCCCACTGGCCCAAGCTGGAACAATATGAGCAAAGAAACAAATAGTAGTACTTAATTATAAAAGTATAAAATAAATAATCATGAGTACACACTGGAATGAATAAATGAATAAAAAAATAAATATATACATGTATATGTGTGTATATATATATGTACATGTTTTAGTAAATAACAGTGGAGAAAAAATTAATCTGTGCTGAATTCCAAATAATTTATGTACATACTTCATCTTCAAAGAGGTGAAACATCTCTTCCCACACCTTAAGTGTAAACTGCACAGAGTAACTTTCTTCCAAAGACCACAATATAAGCAATGGAGTGGGATGTGGGACTACTGAATAACTTTACAGAGGAGAAAGCTGACAAACAGGACCTCAGTCAAATGACCAAGGTTAACATTAACAGTAATAAGTCATATTACTGTATGTACCTACAACAGTTTGAATATTCAATGTTCCCCAAAGACCAATGGTTAAAAAGCTTGGTCTCTAGTGTGGCAGTATTAGATGCTTTGTACACGAAACTACTAAGAGGTCATGGGGGGGGCGGTGTTATCCTGAAGGAAATCATGTAACCTTAGTCCCTTTCTAACTTTTACTCTTTGTTTTCTGGCTCATGAAGTAAGTAGTTTGCTCTGCCAGGTGTTCTCACTTGGCATGTGACATGCCATCCTTACCAGAGGCAAGTTATGGGGCAACCCAGTCTTGGACTACAACCTCCAGAACCATGAGACAAAATAAACCCTTTCTCCTTACAGGATAATTGTCTCAGGCATTTTGCTATAGTAATGCAAAGTTGACTAATACAGTACCCTTGATATTATGGCACGAACATGGCATCTTACCTTTATGTTCTTTTCTAACACTCATTAACTGGACTCTAATTATGAGGGGGAAAAGTCAAGCAAATCACAATTAAGAAATTTTACAAAATATCTTATCAGTACTCCTGAAGACTAGCAAGGTCATAAAAAAACAAGAAAAGTCTGACAAACTATCACTGCCCCCAAGAGCTTACAGAGATATGGCTAAATGTAATATAGTGTCCAGTATAGGATCTTGGAATAGAAAAAAGGATTTCAGGGAAAAACTAAGGGAATCAGAATAAGGTATGGATTTAAAGTTAACAATGAATTCACTTTAATTAAATATAACAAGTTATTAATATCCTATACTATTATAGTAATATAAGTAATATACTACAGTACTATAAGATATTAATAATAGGGGAAACTGGGAGCAGTGTAGATAGGAGCTCTGCAATTTTTCTGTACTTTCAGTTATTTTAAAATATAAAGTTTATTTTAAAATTTTTTGAAGACATTAAAAATGATGAGGTAAATAACAACCCAGAGAATGCATTCATTATAATTATTTAAGCGGTTCCTTATTGTTGGAAATTTGAGCCATTTCCCATTTTTCCATGAAAAGTAACACAGTGGTGAACAGTTCCGTATATATTTTGGTGTGCATTTTAGATTGTCCTTATAACAGATTCCTAGATTATCCCTACAATAGATTCCTAGAAGTTTGTTCTAGTTTAAATAAATGTGAAAATAATATATCTGCCCATACTAGCTAACCCAAAGCATCAAAGTCTCATTAAACTGGGAGATTTTGCTGAAGTAAATTCCATTATTTAGAAAAATATGCAGTAGGAAAATTATCCAGAAGAAGATAGCAAGGAAAATATGCAGGATTTGTCTTCAGCTTCCAGCCTTATGCATTGATTCATGCATTCATTCAATAAATAACAGCAACTGCAATGCACCAGGCAAATATACTGTTAGGAGTCAGAGAACTTTCTGAAGAACTTGTGCCCTGATCCACACCAAAGGATTGCCAACTATTTTCTTTTTTTTTTAATTTATTTATTTTTTAGTTTTAGGTGGACAGAATATCTTTATTTTATTTTTATGTGGTGCTGAGGATCGAACCCAGTGCCTCACATGTGCTAGGCGAGCACGCTACCACTGCACCACAACCTCAGCTCCCCAACTATTTTCTTAATTCACAGAATTCTTACATTTGATTCCTTCATCTTTGCAAAGAGGTAGTACATGAATACTAAGTGCTAGCTGTTTTTATACCAATTCTCTGCATCACTTGAATCTCCAGGTTACACTGTGATTTGGTAGCTGAAAGAAAAAGATTTCTTCCACATTAGCATTTTGTGAATTTTTTTAAATGCTTATAGAAAACTTACCTTTTTTCTATGATAAATGATTTCGTTTTAGTATTCGCAATCTCTGCTTAGCTTCACTGTCCTCTGGTGCCACCTAACGCTCATCATCTCTGGCACATGCATGTTTCTTTATCCTCCCATAAATGTTGTTTTAAGCCTGGATGTAACACTACCAGCAAAACTTCCCTTGATGGTCTTCAAAATGCCCATCTATCACCAAGCCCTTCGGAATTGTTGCTCCTGTTTCTATATCTCATTGTTTCTTCCTAAAACTTACAGATCAATTTAAGAAATTCTACAATGGTTTCAGTCAGAGTTCATTGCAAATGTTTTCTGCAATGGAGAACTGCACACAGCTGGTTTATGTGAGTGGTGTGGGATGCCTCAAGAGATGCATAGTAAGAAAGCAAGGAAGAAAGACTGGGCATTAGGGAGACAGTGACCCACAATGTGGTTTCAAATGAGGCCTCTGCCAATCATGTGGGAAGTCCTAGAGCTGGGACTGCAGTTGCCCCAAATTAAAGCAAGAGGGCTGAGTCTTTTTAACTCTGAATCAACCAGTCATTGGCCCTTGGAAGAAAACTGTATGGGGAGGACTATTTCCTGATATTGAGGTCAGATATTTTCCTGTATCCAAGGGCAACGTCCAGTAGAGGCACACATTTGCAGCCGTCAGAGTTCAAACCCCAGCAGCCAGGAGATGGGCATGTCCAGATAAAAGAGTGTGGGCAGAGCATTAAAGTATGCTCTTTGGGTCTGTGTTAGTAAAGTTTTTATCACCATGACCAGAATACCTGACCAGAACTACTTAGAGGAGAAAAAGATTTATTTTGGCTCACAGTTTCAGAGGATTGAGTTCACAGTCAACTGGCTCCACTCCTCTGACCTTGAGGTGAAGCAGAATGTTATGATGGAAAGGCATGGCAGAGGAAAACTGCTTAGCTCATGGCAGCCAGGAAGGGGGCAGACATCTGCAGACAAGATAAGCCTTTCCAGGGAATGCCCCCAGTGAACTCTAGTTACATCTAACCTTCCAGTGGTTCATTAGGTTATCAATGGACTAATGAATTAATCCACTGATGAGATCAGAGCCCTCATGATCCAATCATTGCCTAAAAGTCCTACCCCTGAACTTTGCTGCACCAGGGACCATGCTTTCTTTTTTGAGGGTTGGGTGTGGAATGATTTATTGAATCTTTCCTCTTCATGAAGGAGTTTTGGCATTCTGGTGTTAAGGGGATCTGGGCTTTTAACACATGAGCTTTGGGGGACATTCCAGATTCAAACCATAACAGGTCTGTCCTCAATAAATCTTTGCTTGCTCCTGAACCTTCAGGAGTCCATCTAAATGAAAATATCCAGCTCTTGAAAGCAAACTATACAATTAAGAATCACTTTTTTAAAAAAATAATCACAGATGAGTTCTGGGAGTACATAGCTCATTTCAGTTATCAAATGGTTAAGGAAAGCAGGTATTTCCTATTCATATCATCTAGCACAGTGCCTTCTGTATAAGTGATCAACCTGTACAGCCCTTTAAAAGACATCCAAAGCCTCACTATTCCTAACCATTTAACTCAGTATTAGGAAAATAAACAAGAAATAAAAATATAAGTTATATAAAAGGATCATATCACAATTAGACAAATATTTCATTAGTTCTCAGTACAAAAATCTGAGATTGGACTGTGTAGACAGCTGTGTGCTGGAAAAGATTAGGAATCAAGTTAAAACATCTATATTTGAGAAACTTTATCTCTCCTTTACCTTGGAAAATAAAGCCCCTATAAATATAGTTACAGCAATCTGGGAAATTCTCAGGAAGGTGAATAATTGCTTAACTCAGAAACATATAATCTCAAAAAATTGTGGTTAATTAATTCCTTGAGATTTTCTTAAACAAACAAAAAACATCATATTTGACCATTAAATAATGCTGAATTTTTTGAGAAATAATTTATAAATACTAGAGAAGACTACAGATAATATGGTATAGAATAATACATTTAGATCCATGTTTAGATTTAAGTTTCTTGCAGCCAAATCTATATGAGAAACACAAAGATCACATAGTTTTCAATGTCCATAGAACACATGTTGTTACTGTTGTTGTGGTCATTATTATCATTTTACAGAGTTGAAGAAGAGCTATTTAATCCTTCCTATTTTTATATCAAATAGAAACTCATTACCACACTTCTCTTTTAAAATATAGCACAGTCAAATGGCACTGATCCAAAACATAACTCCCTATAGTCAAATACATATTTATAACCAGAATCTTCCCTGAGGAAGGAATATTGAAAGTCCTGGGAAGAATAATGATGTATGATTTGAACAAATTACACTGTCTTGCCCTATAGTAAAGGCTCACATAAGGTCCCCAAGAGACAGGACGGGATATTTCAGTTTGTCAGTTCTTCTAAGTTTCTAGAATCAGTTAGCTCAAGTCACAAGTGCTACCAACACGAGGACAGAATTAAAAGCACAACCGTACTTTTCCTTCAGAAAAGGTCCCACTGGAGTGATGTGTACAAATTGTGAAGGTATCTCACAATACTCAGGGATAGAAGGCTCAGATACTTGTAGTATGAGACATGTTTGGAAGAAAAACATTGTGAAATTTATTTAAGTATGGAAAGGAGATACTGGAAAGAAGTCTAGATACAGACAACAGAGAGGAAACCATGCAACAAATGCGATAAAATTAAATAATAAGCCCTTCCATAAATAAAAATTAAGTATAAAGTTCATTTATGTCATACTATATCATTTATCCCTAATTATTGTACCTAAATATAGTTTAAAATATAAAAATTTTATAGTTTAAAATTAAAAGCTTTTCTTCAATTAATAGAAAACTCATTTACTAGTTACCTAGTTTGATTACATGCTTATAAGCTATTTTCAATGTACAAGGCATATATGAAGCAGAGGAGGCAACCACAAGTCACTCCTTTCTAAACATTCCACTTGAAGATGGAAATGGAGAAACTGCAAATGTAGGAAGGCTCGGCATTATGAAAATATTATCTATGAATTTCAGGAAGCCCCTGACTTCCTGAACTGGTGAGGACCCAGAGTTCATTAGAAGGCTGTCTGTTCACTAATTTCATTTGCCCAAAGAAGCAACGTCACACAGAGTTTCAGGGAGGCATCATGTATAAAGAGCCTACTTGAGAAAGAAGATGCCCAAAGACAAGCAATTCTAGGAAAAGGAAGAAAAGAAATGAGGAGTGCTGAGGAAGGAAACAAAGAGACCTGAAAACATTATTTGGGGTCCTGGATCCAACCTGCCCTGGGTCTTTTCAGGTGTGAGCCACAAAAAACTCCTTTAAATCCTAATCCAGGAAAAGTTGAGCTCCTGTCACCAGCAAAGGAAGAGTCTTGAATAAGACATCCTTGACATCCATCTCATAAGGCGTTGCCTTTCCTACCCACTGCTCAGATTTCCTCATCATTATGTGGTAAACAATCATGTGCCTCTTTAGCTTCAGAACCTGGCAGGACCTACAAAGCCAGCCCCAACAGCAGGCCAGTCTACTCACCTCTGGCACACCAAGGATCCATTCTCCAATAGGGGTTCACCTTCCACCCCATCCCTATTCAGTTCCCTTTGCCTGGCTTGTCACCCCAAGCAGAGTCAGGCTTCTAGGCCACAAGCTCTAGAGTTAAGCCTGTAGTTATTTCACTTATTTTAAAGGAAGTAATTGTGCTTCCATTTGTCATGGCCCAGGGCACAGGAGCACAGATCTATGTCCCACTGAATCATTCACCTCTCAGGTTTGACAACTGCCCTTTAACTTTAAAAAGTGCATTCTTCACAGACTATAGGCCTTGTATTTCCTAGCACATTTATTTCTAAGATGATCATGAAATTGTTGAACAGAGAGATAAGAGGACA
This sequence comes from Geosciurus inauris, assembly GCA_004024805.1. Classification (NCBI taxonomy): domain Eukaryota; kingdom Metazoa; phylum Chordata; class Mammalia; order Rodentia; family Sciuridae; genus Geosciurus; species Geosciurus inauris. Next base: position 62,337 of record PVHX01004277.1, on the reverse strand, counting down.
AAGGCCTATTCACATTAGTGCTAGTCCAAAGTCCCAATAGCTTTAACAAATGAGATAATTAAGCCTTTATATTTATCTCCTGAGAAAAGGAATTCCTGTAGGTTTATTTACTTAACAGTGGGACATTTATGTTACATGGTGGTTATGTGTTTTTTGTGTGTGTGTGTGTGTGTGTGACACATACTCCTTTGAAGTCTAATCCAGGGAAAGTTAACTCACAAGTGCATATACACAAACACACACACACCATCTCCTTATCTAAGAGGAAAATCTCTGGAGGGCAGGAGCCTTGGGTCCCCAGAATCTAGAACAGATTTCAGATCCCATGTGTATGTAGCTGATCCACAGCAAATGTTTGCCACTGAGGAAGATCTTTAGCAAAGGTATGACTAGATAGCTTGTCTTCTGATAAAGCTATCTTGCTTCTTAGTGGTTCAAACCCAAAGAAGATATATCTTCTATATAAGAATATAGAGGAAGGAAACAGAAATCACCTTCCAGGAAACAGAACCTCATATTAACAGTAAACTCCATTTATGACCAAATTTTCCACTTGTATCCTGGTCTCTTCAGTGCGTGCTATGGGACATGGCTGCTTTTCTATATCTGAACACAGCTACACATCTTCTTCAGAAGATTAGTCAGAATCAATCCCTATACGCTGCAAGGTCCTAAGATAAATAATATACAATGTCATGTTGAAAATTCAGAAACTCAAGGGCTGGGGCCGTGGCTCAGTGGTAGAGCACTTGCCTTGCAAGCGTGAGGCACTGGGTTCGATTCTCAGCACCACATAAAATAAATAAATAAAGGTATTGTGTTCATCTACAGCTAAAAAAACATTAAAAAAGAAAAGAAAAAAAAATAAAATTCAGAAACTCAAGGTTTAATTTTTGTAACGCTAATGGGAGCATCTTATTCTCATGAGAATTATCAGTGAGTCTTCTTTTCATCTCAAGGGGAAATTGAGGGTTCTGGAGTCTGTAGGTTGGAAGTCACAATCTTTCTTCCTTGAAATATGATGCACAGTTTCGGCTTTGTGTTTCTTTATGGGCACAATGTAACAACTTTCCCTAGCTTCTGTTTTGATTCCAAAACAGAATTAGAATTACTGTTAAATCCCTTAACTATTTGAAGAGTATAGTATTTACTTGGTTATGACTTTAGTAAAATGTTTTACAAAGAATAACAACAATAAAAAATAAAAGATCACATCACATTTTCCCATTGTAAGAGATAAAGACTATGTAAGTTCTTTATATCCTATTGATTTGGATGTGTTTCCTATCATTGAGAATTTTCACTAGATGCCATTTCCTATTCCAGATGGCAGTAAAGCTTAGGTACTTAGGAAGCTTGTGTGGCCTGGGTGTTGATCATCCTAGTAGTCATCTGGGAAGGTCAAAGCAGAGATTGGCAGACCTGACTTGGCCTGACTTAAAATCAGTACGATTTCCGACCACTCACAATTGCAGGACATGCTAGGATAGGTTTTCAGAGTGGAAGGTATGTTGTCACTTGAGATTTGATTACTTAAAACTATAGTCTCCATGAGAAATTTTTACATTTCCTTCCTTTTCCTCCTGTAACTCTGAATAACAAATGTAATGGCGAGCTTTTCCATACTTTAAGCTTTCCTTCTTACTTAGCCTTGCTGCAAATCTGTTTCACAAATGTACTGGCTGTACATGAAAGTATAAAAGTTAAATTTTATATCTGAGAAATTAGATGGGAAAATACAAACCTTAAATCAAATCTTTTTATCCATGCTCTAGATCTATGTAACAAGCAGTCTTTCCACTCTACAATTACGTTAAGAAACAACACAGATTTTTAAATGTACACCTCCTTACAGAATTCCTTTCCAAAGTTCTTAATTTTTCTCCTAGTCTAATTTCAGGAAATTAAATTGGAAACTCATGAAAAATATGTTTTCCATAATTTAGAGTTGTAACATCTGGATCACTGAGCTTTACCTAATTTCCATCTCCACCTAGACTCTGAAATGTGCTGTCTGTAAGAATCTCTCCCCTGAGCATTGATAATGGAACATTAGACTTCATTCCCTGCCTTCATTTACTTTCCAATGGTATTGATAAAAAAGCAACGGGAAGAATAAAATGGTATGTTTTTCCAGGGGGAGAAATATTTTCATCTACTAGCTTTTTCTATTTCTTATAGACAGTTCTAAAATATCACATTCTATTTGGGAAAAGGTAGTCCCAACCTCCTTCCCAGTTAACAAAGCAGCTCTGTGAGGACACTGATTCTACACAAAGAAACAAAACAAAAATTTTTGAAAAAACTGTTCCCAGAATAAAGTCATGAACTTTCTTGAAGATGGTGCTGTTCTACATATCAAGCAACTGGGTTACAAAGATTACCTCAGTACGTGTTAAAGCCCAATATCTCCCCATAACACAAAGTCCTGCATGATTTGGTCCCTGCCATCAACCTCAAACCCATTATCCACAAATGCTTTCCCTCCCTCTTACTCACTGAATTTCAGCTGCCCAAGACATTTTTCCTTGAGCTACTTCTGCTATGGTTTCTACTTCCCTGAATTATCTGCCACATCTCTTATTCCCCTCTTCCCCCAAACCTGGCCAACTCCTATTCATACTTTGCATTTCATTCTAAATGTCACTTCTTTAGGAAAATCTCTGTCCCTCCTCTTCTCTCAAGATTAAGTTGGAGCCTACTACAATTCATTTTCGTAGTTCTCTGTATTCCTCTCAATCAGTTATCACAATTGTAATTGATAATGACTTGTGCATTAATTTTAAATGTCATATAAATTCCTTATACTAGAACATAAGATCCATGTGAATAGAAATTATTCTTCTTTAGCAAGGCATTTGCAAGATGCCATGTCTACCATAGGGTAGATATTTAATAAATATTTGAAGGAGGGAAAGAGAAAGGAAGAGAGAAGAATTACTAAAACCATTGATTGATATTGGATTGGAAAGAGATCTTCCAGATGTACATATATACGTCTGGGACTGGTTAATTACATAGAACATTTTAACTGAATTTTTCCCCATTTCCAAGACATCTGGAAAATAGCTATATGACAATACTAATAAGCAGACCCAGTAGCTCTTCAATGTTGAGGAAACTCATGTAATATAGAGGTCATGTGAGTTTTAGAGAAGGCCACTTAGGTACAAAATCCCAGATCTGCCACTTACCAGCTGTGAGACCTTGGAAAATATGCTCAACTCTTCTAAGCCTCTCTTGATTTATCAATAAAATGAGGCTAAGAATTCCTGCCACTTTAAAGTTGTCACAAAGATTAAATGAAGTAATGACTGTGAAGCAATTGAGACAGTGACTGACATAAGATGAAGATTTGAATGCTGGTATATTATTACCAAGCGCAAGCCTGTAATCCCAGCACTTAGGGAGGCTGAGACAGGAGAATCGCAAGTTTAAAGCCAGCCTCAGCAACGGCGAGGTGCTAAGTAACTCAGTGAGACCCTGTCTCTACATAAAACACAAAATAGGGCTGGGGATGTGGCTCAGTGGTCGAGTGCCCCTGAGTTCAATCTCTAGTACGAAAAAAAAAAAAGAATCCATTGGATTAGACAAAGGGAATGAACGGAAGGGAGAAAGGATGGAAATAGGAAAGACAGTAGAATTATGCTCTATGTATGTATAATATGTCAAAATACATTATATTGTTTTACCAAAAGAAAAAAAAAGAACATTAGAGGTTCTACCAAAATTAGAAGACATTTATCTCATATTTTATCTTCTTAACACTAAAGGAATACACCCCAAATGGCCATCTTTAAAAAACAAGTAGATGCTCAAAAAATAATGTGCTCTTGCCCAGAGATAACTCCTAGACTAATTACAGAATGTATGGCCTTAATTTTCAAAAGAGCTTTGACAACATGATTTGAAGTCATGATATCTGTACAGAACTCACAAAAAAAGTAATCTAAAAAATATTCACTTATGAACTGAACCCACAAATAAACTAAATAAACCATTACCATTCATTACTTTTTTCTAGGTAACAATGGCACCTTCCCAAAGCTGTCTCTCCAAAGCAATGGAGAGACTCAGATCCATTAACAAGGCTTGAGTAAAGGGAAAGACAGTCTCAACCAGGAATCATGAGTTTGGGTGCCTGTTATAGTTTCTGCATTTATATAATAATGTGGCCTCATTAATGGTAGAGCAGTGAGCACCCTAGAAATTACGACCTTGGCAGAAATCAGATGTCCCTTAATACCCAAGCTCTGCCACTTGCTAACTATAGACACAACCAGGATTCCAGAAAAGTCACTTTGCCTAAGAATTTCCCACATGTACAATACAACTAAAAATACCCCTCTCAAAATTGCAGTGAAGTTTGAAATAATGTACATAATCTATAATGTTTATTTGAGATACAGTACATAGAATGCTTAACAGATAAAATTATTTCATTTCTTTCTCCTAAAACCATGTCTTTTAGATGGCAAAAAAGCAAATTAATGACAGGAGATGAGACTGTAGAATATAGAAAATGTATAATCATAGAGTTCTTATCATTTATAACATGTTTCTAATAATATTATGAATCATAAATAATAATGACGACCTAGGGAGTGCTTGGTAAGGAAGAATGTTTTAAGTAGAACTGTCATGTAAAATTTGATAGCTAACATCTTTTTCTAGCAATCAGAGAGCTTCTTGGTTGGCTTACATCTACTCAGACTAGACAAACTTAAACAATTTTTGATGACTATATCTTCACTGAAAGTTAGTACTATCATATCAAAGAGGAAGATTAAGTTTAGAAGGGGAAGAATATTGGAGTTCTTCAGGTTCTCATTAACTCCAGTAAAAAATTACAATGTATGTGATCTGGGCATGGTGGCACATGCCTGTAATCCCAGTGGCTGTAGAGGCTGAGGCAGGAGGATAACCAGTTCAAAGTCAGCCTCACCAACTTAGTGAGGACCCAGGAAACTTAGTGAAGCTCTGTCTGAAATAAAAAATAAAAAGGGATGGGGATGTGGCTCAGTGGTTAAACATCCCTGAGTTCAATCCCCAATGCCAAAAAAAGATTTAAAAAAGATGATGTGCATGAAAGAGTAGCCATGTGCATAAACCACACCTGGCAAAGGCATATTTTGTGTGTCTGTGTGGGTATGTAGACACATGTATGTGTAAAGTATATGTCAAAGCAACACAAAATTCCAGAAACATCACAGGAACCAATAATTTAAACTTCATCATGAAAAAGTATTATGAATTTTTTAAAAACTGCCCAATTATGCTTTACTTACTTTCCCTGCTTATTTTCCAAGCAAAGAAGAGAAATGAAAACACTGAAAAGCACAAAGTGGTAGGATGGAGAAGGAAGAGCTGAGACCTAACTAACATTGTCCTGCAATTTTTCTGCAAGAGAGTTCAACAGGCTAACCATGCTTGGTTAGCCAAGACACACCAGATCCTCTTATGGCAAGTTCCATACAGTCACTCCTCATTTCTGGCAAATACTGAGGAGGAAAAAAGTTGAAGTCAAAGAAACTCAAAAGATCAGACAGAAAGGAATCAGTATAAAATGCTTTACAGAGCTCCATCTTTTTGACAATCCCAGAAGCAGAGGGCATAGGGCCTGGGAAACTGCCAACTGTTGGTTTCCCTCCCACCTTTGCCTGTTCCACTAAGTCTTACTCAGCTTATTTCCACAGAAGACACGAGGAAATCACAAAAGCACCCATCTGAACTTATGGCCCTTGCTGATTCAGGGGGTTCAGTCCTTAAAGGGCACATGAGGCTTGGCAACAATTCTGTGTAACACAGAACTTGTCTCCAAGATCTATTTTAATCCCAAAAGATATTTTGGAAAACAGATTTCTAATTTGGTGTGGTGAAAATACTATTCAAAGGTAACTATAAAAATGCTGAATTCTTCTTTTATCAAAAGCTATTTTACATTTCAATGAAAGAACAAATTAAATATGGCTTAAAGGTTTAGATTTCTATTTTGACAGAATATCTATTGGCAATTTTCAGATATTGACCATTTGCCTTACATCTGAGAGAGAATGCCCATTTCAACATTAAGTACAGTGCTTTAAAAATGAAAATTTTCAAGAGCCCTTGGATTCCAAACCCTTTCATTAAAACTATTTCTTCAATTATTTAGCCACTATACCAAACATCTTAAGAATTTAGGTAATAGGGATACGTAAGAAGTTTTCTTGTTTTACCTGATCTTCTTAATCAGATAAACATAAATTTATCCTTTCTTCAATTCTGTTAACACCACTTTTAGTGCTTAATGCTGCAGAGAGAAGGGAACTATTATTCTGAAGACTTTAAAATATCAAGAATAGGAGCTATGATAATAACTAGATGACAGTCTGGTGCTGGGAACCTGGTATCCTCATCCATTCTGCATAAAAACAAACTCAAAACTCACTCCCCTCCAAAAAGAGACTTTTCAATAAAAGCATTTCTGATGAGAACCAGGAAAAATCAAAGACATAAGCAAAGGAGAGAACATGCTATGATTACCTCTTTCCATTCTCCCTTTCCCCAAAGTTTCTCACAAATCTCTGCTGTCTCTCTTGCTCGGCCACTCCCAGGATTCCTTTCTGGTCTAAGAACACATCTTCAACACCCACAATGACCACACTTCATTTTCACCTTTCTTCCCACACCTTAGGCTTTGGTCTCACTATTGGCTCCTTCATTCTTGCATACATAGGACACTTGATTGGCAATATCCTTTCACCATCTCCCTAAGCATACTTCAAAACAAGGCAGAGGCTATCAGGTGATCCTCAAATTGCTGCCACCAAACCAACAGACTTTCCCACATACATATCCACACCCTCTCCTAGTTGCAGTGGAATAGAGAGGTTAAGGCTAAGGAGATGACCTCACACTGATCTATGGAACCCTCCACAACCCATGTCTTCAGGGAGCTCACTACATCAGTGATACCCCTTCTCTTTTATCTTCAACCTCTTCCTCTCCACAGCCTCTGTCTCATCAACCCAATCAGGTGAGCCCCATAAAACAAAACAATTCCCATGGTCCACTCTGTTCTCCCCTACCACTTTCTTTTATGCCCTGTATAGGACCAAATTACTTGGCTACCCTTCCTGTCCCCACATTTCCCTTTCCATTTCAACCCACTTCATTCTGATTTTCATCCCACCACTCATTGCTCCTGGTTGGTGAACTCCAGAGAACTCATGGCAAAAATCAGTCCATTAATTTTAACAATGTATTGACATCCACTATGTCCCAGATAGCACATGCTATATATTTGTGTGTGCATATAAATACACAAATCCCTCCTTAATATATTATTTGGCCTGTGATACTTTAAAAAATATGTAAGTTATCTGCCAAAATTTGAAGACTCTGGAGACATCACAAAAATCTGAGTTTCTGGCTTATATTAAAGACTGGAAGCTCTGTCAATGCTGCTACTTTTCTGAGTGGCAATAATCAGCAGAAGCTGAAGAACAGATGCTCCCTCAAGGACATGTGCACCCCCTGGTTCCCCACAGCCCCACCAAATCCTCTTTGCTCCTTGTCCTTACTTTGGTGGCCCTGTGGACATTGATTTTGTATGCAATTCAAAAAAATTTATCTCTAAATCAGTGCTATTCAATGGAAATACAAACGTGCACCACATAATGCAATTTAAAATTTTCCAGTCACCATATTTTTCGAAATTAAAAAGGACAGGCAAATTAATTTAATATTATATTTAATTTAACCCAACATATCCAAAATATTATTGCAATATACAATCAACAAAAAGTTACATTCTTTTCTTTAGGTTTCCAAAAATTCATTGCACATATCATTTTACACTTACAGCACATCTCAGTTCTAACTAGATGCATTTCCAGAGTTCAATACAAAATGTGGCTAGTGACTGCCATATGGGACAGCACATATCTGGGTGTTTAATGATTAGCTCCAAAAATAAAGTGTTGTAAGGAGAGAGGAGGGGAAGAGAGATAACTAAGTAGAAAGAAGAAAGCAGGCAGAATTAAGAAGGAGGGTGTTTGTGTTAAAAAGCAGGCATATTATTTTACAAAGAAGGTGGCACACAGAGACAACGAAGAGTACTCAGCGAAAAATCAGCTCTATTCCAGTCCTCCAGGGGAAGAAATGTCCTTCAGAAGCATATGCAGTTGACCACTTATGCAGACTTTCTGGAGGGAGGTTTCGGTGTTTTATAATTAGACTGGGCAATGGACTGGAGTCACCGTGAATATCGACTGGCCAGCTATCAGAGATCTATTTCCCCTACTTGGTACTTAAGAGGCAGTAAAATGGACCAAGATAGTGAGCACGGGATTTTTGGTCAAGATTGGGATTTCAATCTGAGTTGTGGCTGGTAGGTGAAAGAACATGAGACTTTTTTTTTTTAACGATGAGTACGGGATATAGTAGAAATATGTCAAGTACACAAAGCAGGTCAAGAGGATGAGGTAATGATAAGCATCAGTGAAGCACAGGAAGAGATCCTCAGCCAGGATCCAAGCAGAATTCAAGACTCAGAGCCTGAGTGGGGATAGTCAAAGGTATCAGGAATTCAGATGTACAGGTGCAATGTCAGATACCAGAGAGATGTGAGTGCAGAAGCAAATGCCCCCACCCAGATACTAGTACCAACAAATGTATCCCTGAGCTACAGACCTCAGAAATAGGATTTTCTCCTTTGTCCTCCAAGTGAGCACAAATGGCAGCCAGTTAAGAGGTGTCATGTGCTCCCTTCATGCCTGAAGACAAGAACCAGAATTAAAGTCTAAGAAAGGAAAAGCAGAGCCACCAGCTGGGAGATAAAGGGAATGTCAAATATATCTGTCAGGTTGAAAAGAACTTTGAATCAAAAAGGCAGGAACTCCATTATACAATCATACAGTGATTCTGAAGCTTTTCCAGAGACCTTATCTCTGAATAGCGACAGCCTGTCCATTCATCCCTTCATTCATACAGCAACCATTCATTGAATAGTCTTCCCCTGGACTGTTTTATGGCACTGATTCACTAAGTCCCTTGTACTAAGACTTGCCAAACTCTACTCTAGCAGAGCTGGTAGGCAAATTAGAGTAACTCTGTCAAGCAAAATAGGTTCTGACTGCTAGTACTGAAGGGGATTCTCTAAATTAAACCAGATTAGGAAGATGGAATGATCTTAAAATGTCCAAAGGTCCACTCATCTGTCATCTATTGTAATTGTCCATACTAACTAGGGTCAGAGAGAATGGGAAGTAAGACTGGTATAAAATATATTAAAGTAGATTTCACAAGAAAATTTTTCTCTTAAGAAAGCAGTATGCAGGATTTTAAAATCTCATGATACTGAAAATACAGTTTTTTATGTTGTTGTTCAGACCAAAATTAAATAGAATTATTTGAAAACTTTAGGGAAATTGTGATCTGTTACTCTTCTGGGAAAAAAGATGTTTGTAATGGTAAGAAACAAGTTCACATGGCAAGGGAAAATATATTTGGATAAAGTCCTGAATTGTTGGGGAAGAGTAATCACTTCCTACACCTGATTTATAAAAAGCAGTGTGAGTTAGAAGAAAAGGTTGATAGTGGCAGAAAAATTAAAATGGCACATAAAGCTGGCAAGGATGTGGAGAAAAAGGCACACTCAAATATTACTGGTGGGACTGCAAATTGGTGCAACCTATCTGGAAAGCAGTATGGAGATTCCTTAAAAAACTTGGAATGGAACCACCATTTGACCCAGCTATTCCATTCCTTGGCCTATACCCTAAAGACTTAAAAAGAGCACACTACAGTAATGCAGCCACTTCAATGTTTAGAAAAGCTCAATTCACAATTACTAAACTGTGGAACCAACCTAGATGAGATGAATGGATAAAGAAACTGTGGTATATATACACAATGGAATATTACTCATCAATAAAAGAGAATAAAATTATGGCATTTGCAGGTAAATGGATGGAACTGTAGAGCATCATGCTAAGTGAAATAAGCTAATCCCAAAAAACCAAAGGCCAAATGTTCTCTCTGATTAGTGGATGCTGATACATAATAGGGATGCAGGGGGAGCATGGGAGAAACGGAGGAACTTTGGATGGGCAAGGGGGAGGTGGAGAGGGGAGGGGAAATGGAAGTAGCAAAAATGGTGGAATGAGATGGACATCACTACCCTAGGTACATGTATGAAGACACAAATGGTGTGACTCTATCTTGTTTGCAACCAGAGAGATGGAAAATTGTGCTCCATATATGTACTATGACTTGAAATGCATTCTTCTGCTTTAAAAATAAGTTTTAAAAAAACTTTTAAAAAATGTCACATAAAGTTAATGATGCAGAAACAATAGTATGCTCAATAGTACCAACAATCAAAAATCCACAAAAACAGTAAAGGCCAAGTGAAAAAATGACACATGGAGTATGTTACTTTTATTTTTAAAAAATATGTTTTTGGTTGTAGATGGACAAAATATCTTTATTTTATTTATTTATTTTTATGTGGTGCTGAGGATCAAACCTGGTGCCTCAAATGTGCTAAGCAAGGGGTTTATCACTGAACTACAACTCCAGCCCAGCATGTTACCTTTAATTCAAAAATTAGCTTTACAGAAATGTAAGCATGTCATACATAGGCATGGTTTACCCTAATTTTATGAAAACAAGCAAGTTTATATAAACTAAGTTCTAGGATAATACCTACTTCACTGACATTAAACAGATCCCTAAAAGACAGTATTGAAAAACTGACCCTCAGTTATACTTAGTTTACCGAGGAAGGGAAATATGTGATTTTAGTTAAGTTTTGCAGTAGCAAAAAAAAAAAAAGTCAAAATAAAGAGTTTATGATTTCAAAAAAATTAACTATTGCTTATCTAAAACATGTAACTACTCTCATATTATAAATATGAATTAAGGAGGAAAACACCACACAAACCTAAGTCTGCAGATCTCATCGATGCTTACAAAGTTACCTAGACATACTATTATTCTGTCAATTTAGGATTAGCAAATGTCTTAATGATCACTGTAGAAAAGAAGTCACACTACAGGTTTCCTTCCTTGGGGACCAAAGACCTATTATTAGCCGTGTGTGTGTGTGTGTGTGTGTGTGTGTGTGTGTGTGTGTGTGTGTAAAATCATCCATTATTTCCAAACAAGGGAACAAAAGACAAGTGAGGGGAGAATGTTTGTCCTGTTTTAATGAATCTATTAATTCCTTTTTCTTCCTCAAAGTATTTATTCATTCTTCTATAATAATGCATACACACTTGCTAAAAATCATGCAAGTGATTTTTTTCAGTACTGTATGAAGTTGTAGTATTAACAGTACTACCTTGGTTTATCTTGGGTTATGTTTGCCACCACAGCAGACAAAATTATTTACATCTTAAATTAAATGAAAAAGAGTAGCAAAGTTCCCTGTTAATTTTGTTCAATCACCCACTTACTTGTAATATCACAATCACAAAACTTTCAATATACTGCTCAATAATATTAACAAACCACATTGGTTTGTTAATAATATTAACAATAATAATAATAACAATAATATTGGTTTGTTAATAATATTAACAAACCAATCTCTCATAACAGCTACATGAAAGCACTTCTGTTTATACAAGAGTCCTACCTAGCTCTATTCATATCTGCCAGATATGCAGGATACCAATTAAAATATAAAGGAAAATACTACACCCCAAAGTAATCCTCTCACTGTGTTTACTCCCTTTCTTTGGAATAAACTGATAGTCCCAGTATTTTTCCAGAATGCTATCACACCTCAAATTCAAGTTCACACCTGCTCCAAATGTGCTAACATCTTATCTGCCCTCCCTTGCTTTGAATCTGAAGGTAGGACAGTATCCTGCCCTGTTTATTTTTATAAAATGAAGCTAATTAAAATTGCTTTTAGGGGCTTGCTTTTAACATCATTAGATTTCTTTTTTTTTAATTGACTTTTTAAAAATATTTATTTATTTTTTTAGTTGTAATGGACAGAATATCTTTATTTTATTTTTATGTGGTGCTGAGGATCGAACCCAGTGCCTCACGCATGCTAGGTGAACACGCTACCACTGCGCCATAACCTCACCCCAACATCATTAGATTTCTAAGCAGTTTTTTCATTTACATTAGGAATTATGTTTTTACATCTATGTCTTCTCCAAGATTAAGTTGTGTTTTTGAACTAATATTTAAAACGTTTGAAATATAGATAGCAAAAATGAACCCAAATCACATATTTGGATGTATATTTTTAAATACAGGCATTCTTTAAAAGATTAGATAATTAATAAAGCAAGATATATTTCACATATAGACTTAATCTTTAAAAAAATTTCCACTTTATGTCTTATAGATATCTTAAGGGATTTTATCCCAATGAATGAATATTTCTCCTGCTATGTTTCAAAAACATTTCTATCCAACACTGAATAATTCAAACACTTTTCAAAGTATATTTCCTCCTTTGAAAGCAATTTTGATAAAATTTACTTAGAAAATGAAAAACAATAAAATCTTAATATTCATAAAGACTACAAGCTTTTGTTAAGACATTGAAACATGCAACACATTCATTTCTCACAATCTCAAAATACTGACTTTCTGATTCTAGCAAAATATAATTTTAGTAACTCATCAAGACAGAATACATGAAATTGGCATATTTTTGATATGCACACAAATTGAGAAAGCATCTTTCCCAACTGTGTTGCAAAAATGAAATGCATCTGCTATGACAATATGGCTCGACACGTGAACTAAAATCAGTGGGAAGAAAGAGGTTTCTTTTTCTTTTCTTTTCTTTCCTTTTTTTATTCTTACAGCAGAACATTTTAAATAATGCACATACCCCAACAGCAAGGCATTAGCAAGTCTGTTACTATGTTTCAGAGGTATGTAATAGGGTTGACAGGCCTGGGAACTAGCACAGTTCATTCACATTAAATCAGTGTACCTCAGTGATTTTCAAATCTCTTTCCCTGGCAGTCCAAACTGATTTTTTGCTTTTGCTTCACTCTCTCCTCAATGTCAGAATATCGGCACATATGTTGTTAAGGCCTCATGCTGGGCTGGAGGGTAGAGAGGTGGGGAGCATATTGGAGAACATGACTAATGCCAGGATCAAGCAAAGAACAGAGAAAAATTCAATAATTGACCTATTTTTGCATTGAATTTTCTTTCTGCCTTGAAAGAAAGTACTTTGTATAAAGGCAATCTAAAGATATAGTAAATGCTTTTACTGTCTTTTGTGTGTACCCATCTGTGCTGGTGACCTATAAATAAAACAAATCTGGATGTGCTCTAAACTCTTCCCCATGCCTAAGTATCTTAGAGACTAGAAGCTGGGAGACCAAGAAATATGCAGGATAAGCTAGGAGACCCCTGAGATATGCAGGATGCTTAGAAGGGCAGGTGCTACAAAGCAAAGCCTACTCCTAAGCTACTTAGTAAGTCCTCCTCCAGTTCCAGATTCCAATTATATTTCATTCTCTTCCCCATTCAAAGGTGAGCTGGACTTTTTTGTTTGGGCAAAAAAGGTATTTAAATGTTAGAGAAATCACTCTTCTCTTCTATACTGGTGAGAAATACTGACAAAATTTATAATTCATAAAACTCTACTTCTCATAGAACAGGATCCCATGAACTTCAGATGCTGGCCTAATACTGGTACCTTGCCTGGGTCTGTGTCTGACATTGGGCAAGTTCTTCAGGCTTTCTGTTCTTTCTGCTTACATCCTTTCATCTGTTTATTTTTCACCCATAGTTTAATCCTTCTTGTGTGTACATTAAAATGCTGGTTATTTATAATGAAACACCTCTTTAGAAACAGAGATTATGATTAACAATGTCACTTTTAAATGTGATATGATGTGCAAAAATGCATCACAGAACAAATTAGAAATTAATATAGCTAAGCCTTCTGATTAGCTTATGGTATATGGGAATGGGGAAAACTTTTTAGAATGCATGCGACCTTGTAAATTTAATCATTAAAATAAAGTCATCTCAAAAACTTAAGTTTTGAAAGTCATCAAAGGTAGTAGCTGTGATCTTGAAAAATTATTCTGGAAACTAACTTGAGTACAGACCTCTCACTCATTATTAACCATGTGATACTGAAAAAAATTTAACTTCTTTGTGCATTGGCTTCCTGATCCACGAAATGACAGCAAGAACATCTATTTCATAGGACTCAGGATGAAATCCAGCACATGGTGAAGGCACACACGATGTTAGTTTAGCATCTTCCACAGAATAAGTCCAGAGTTTCAGTATACAAAATTTATACTTACATAGTAGTATTTTTAAAGATAAACATGGATAGTTTCTGAAAACTTTTTGGTGAAGAGAAACCTAAAATGAATTCATAATTCTCTGTTTTGGCTTTGAAATTAGCTTAATTCAGTCAACTGCAAAATTATTTAGCAATATCATTTTGTAATATGATATATGCCTTCCAAAATAATTGAATTATTGTTGTTCTGTTATCCTTGATAGCAAAAGTAATGAAAAACAAAATGCAAAAACACTTCCTCAATTCTAAAATTCTTATAAAGTAGTATTATAGGCATGCTCAAAAACACTTCCTTTAATGTATGTGTTCTTCTCTGCTGAATTCAAAATATCCCTTTAAACCAAATTTTAATTTTACTTTTGAAACCAAAAGTAGGAGTTCTATCAAGTTCACTTTCAAGGTGACATGAAAGATAAATTTATTTGGTCTTTTGTCAATATTCTTTCTTACATAAATTTTTTTCAAGAATGTAACTGTATGCTTAATACAAGCAATTGTGTTTATGAAGCAATAAGATATGCTAGTTTTCTGGTTTATTTTCAGAAACTACACTAATAAAATAGCCAGTGAACTATAAAATTTTCAGTTAAAATCACATCTATCCCCGTATCTTACCCTTCATACATAGCCTGGTGTATTCTGTGGCTCAGTTTTTAACCTAATTAAAGTTTTAATATATATGTCATTCATCTAAAGTAATAATTTGGAGTCAAGATAATGAGGATTTAAATAAATTAAGATGTATTGGGAGAAAAGAGCTACTTAGGTCTCTGGCAGAATGGAATTTTTGAAATATTTTCTAGCATTAACATGACATGATAAACATTTACAAAAAGAGAGCAACCCCTCTTCAAAACGGAGGGAGTAAAAGCAGCTGGTTGGTGGGATGCCTTATGGATCCTACAAGTAGAATTTGTAATAACACCACATGTAAAACCTGACTCTTATCTGAGTAGAGTCAACATAATGAATAAAGAAGCATATTTAAAAGCAAGTGCTTAATTACTATAAAAACTTAGGAAGAGTGATAAGAACATATCCATTTGACTAAATCGTATACGACGCTCACTGCTGTCCACCTGTGGAACAGTGGTCCACCTGCGACCAGAAGTTTTAAGAAAGGAATGCGGGGGCAGGGGGTGGGTAAGGAGGCATTCCCCAGCACCTGACCTCACTTACACCATTACTTCACCTGGACACATTTCTTTCTATTCCTTCCTGCCAGCCATTGATTCACCTCAAATGATGTGCCCGCCACATTATACACGGTTGTAATACATTTTTTTCTAAGTTTTGGCTGTTGTTAGTTTTTTCCTTTCCAAAGTGAGACTTAGCTTGGCATTCCTCCAAGTATCCACTTTGTCTAACTTCTCATTGGCCGCTCATTAAGTTACCCATACTGCTTCTGGCGACAGGTGTCATTCCTAACAAAAGTCAAGGTGCAAGTCAGAACTTTTTATTGTTGCTAAACAAGAGGAAGATGTTTTCTTTCCACTGCTTCATGTACTTAGTAGAACACACTCACAAACCAACTTCCAGGGTAGTGATTGCCTGAAGCTGGAGGCATGACCCGGAGCACCACATCCAGGGCTGCACTACCCGGCACTCACCTGGCTGCTGTCGCGCTCTTCGCCCTTCTCTTGGGTATGGGGTTCCACCCGGCTCTGTGCTGGCTCTGCTGGAGGCGGCGGAGGTGATGGCTCCAGCAGCTGTTCCAGGCATGCGGTGCCGGGTAGAGAGGAGCTCTTCTGGTGGCACAAATGCACCCCAGGACCTCGACGCCGTGCATCCTCATTTTGGGCTCGGTCCCCCCTCGAGGGTGGCTGGGGAGAAGAGGACAGGGAAGATGAGGCGGAGGAAGAAGAGGGAGCTGAGTCCGGGGATCGTCCGCCAGGAGGCGTCACTCTGGCTGCTCCAGCAGCTGCCGCGGGCCCTTTAACCGCCGCAGGCAGCAGATGTTCGCGGATCCGGCGGCGTAGCGTGGACCTCTGTTCTGCCCTGACAGCGCTGCCAGGCTCTAGGGGTTCTGGTGAGGAGCAGCACAGGTTAGGCTGAGAGGAGGAGAAGACCCGATCTAGCACTTGCTTCCTCTTCTTAAAACCGCTCCACCTGCTGCCCGTGCTACCCACACCGGCCAGTACGTCCCTCGTTTCCCTCGAGGGTGGTGGGGAGGGCGACGGTGTGTCCGCAGTGCGGCGCTCCGGTCCCCCTGAACGCCCGCCGCCGCCGCCCTTGCTCTTGCCCACTCCCAGCTGCAAGTTCTTCCAGATCCGGGCGTGGAAGGAGGAGGACGCCGCTGCAGGTTCAGGCTCGCTACCCGCGGCAGCCCTGGGCTCCATCCTCCACCCCCTACACCTCTTCTCCCCTCCTCCTCCTCCTGCTTCTCCTCCGCCCTCTCCGGCTGCGCCTCCTCCTGGAGCCCCGCGGTGGTGGCGGTGGTGGTTGTGGTGGCGGCGACGGCGGCGGGCGCAGCAGCAAAAGCCGGGAGCGCCCAGAGGCTTCAGGCCAGCTCTGAGAAAAGATGCAGCCGCCGAGACTCTGTGGCTTCGGGACGGAGGCACCGCCTCTTCCTCCTGCACCTGCCGGGTGGGACTGGAGCTGTCACCGATTCCTGGCCGCTGCGCCTGCAAAGTTTTTAGCTCCGAGCTCGGCGGCTCCAGTCCACTGAAGTCCCCCAGGCCGCGCCCTGGCTCCCTTTCCCCGCTGGCTCCGAGCTCGGAAAGCTGCACGCACCGGGGCGTGCGCTTCCAGTTGCGCCAGGGACCGAAACCAGGCAGCACCTGTCAGCGGCGGGGGTGGCTGGCTGCCTCAAAACTGGGCGCGCATGCTGCTCACACAATGGGGCGCGTCCGACTGAGGATGTCGGGGACCAGCAGCCCTGCCTAAGCACCGGGTTACTATCCTCCAGCTCCTAGGTGGGAGGGCAGTCAAGACCCGGGTGGAGCTAGGTAGGGCCCGAGTCAGCTTGCTCCAAAAGATCAGGCCACTGTTGCCCACGTAGCTTGCTCTGAGCCAGCCTCCGGATGTGTGGGTGCTAGTCTGGGTCCGATGAAGTGCGTCGGAGTGGAGTCTATGCGTCCCGGGCGGGTCCCTTGGGGCGCCAAGCGTTCACACCGAGTGGTGAACCTCGCGGAATTGTGAGGCTGAACACGGCTACCTCAGCCGGATCGCACCGTCTGCCCTGGGTCCGAGAGAGTTTGATTTTATCTGTCTTGGCTTCATCCCATTCATTCCCTTCACGTTCTTTATTTGCATGTGCATTGGCGACTTTTCATGTGACCGGGGTCAGGCAGCTTCCAGAGCCTGACAATAAAGCCAGTCCTTAAAGTTACAGGGAGTTTATGGTGGACAAAGATGGGAGGGATGCATACGGATTCTGACCCTGTTTGGTACACGGAATCTCTTCCTTTTCTTCCAGCACGTTTTTCTTAGACTACTTCATTTCCTTTCTTGCAAGACAAATCGAAAAGGGTTTTTGGCTCACTCAAACTACTTTCTCCTAAATCTACTCATTCAGGGTCCTGTTTCTACTAAATAGGAGACCTTTCTGTAAGGCAGGCGACACAGTGCCCCTTCCCTCCACCGCTGCACCCCTAAATATGGAAAACAAAGGAAGAGTTTCTTATACTTTGGCACAGCCACACTGATAGCAATCTTCCCTCTGGCTAAGAGTATGCCTTGGAGGTACTATCAACCTAAGTTTTATTGGCTTTTGTTTTTCTTACCCTTATAACAAAAAATTAACAATTATTTATTGAGCACTTTCTATGTGCCAGTTACTAGACAGGCTCTGGAAATGCAGTTGTGAACAAGACAGCAGGGTTTCACCCACATGGAGCTTATTTGAGGAGAGTTGGGGGACAGTCAGGCAACAAACAGAATATCTAATAGTGGAAAGTCCCAGAAAAACAATAAAACTGTTTAACAGTGGTGATAGAGAAAAGGTTGCTTAGTAAAATGGGGGACACCCAACTAAACTGAATTTCAGATAAGCAATAATGTTTAGTAAATCTATGTCCCAAATAGTGCAAGGAACATACTAAAAGACTATTTTGTTTTTGTTTATCCAAAATCCAATTTTACTAGATACTTTATTTTTCACTTGCTATCTAGCAACCGTATAAAAAAAAGTTTTTTGGATTTTTGGTTCATTTAGGGGTTTGTGTTGCTTAAGATTTTGTTCTCAAAACTATATGTACAAGAAGACAAAATTTGAGTTGAGATTTCAAAAGAGGACAACAACCATTGAAAGATCTGATTTAATCAGATAAATTAAAAATTAAAAAAAATGATCTGATTACAGTGTTCCAGCCAGAAGGAACAGAAGGTACAAAGGCACTGAGACAGGAAGCAGCTTAGCAGGAAGGTTCAAGGGCAGATGGAGGCCACTCCTGATAGCGTGGAGCAAGGGTTGGTAAGAGATGGAGTGGAATAAACGGGCAGGGGGGAGGTTGGTCCTACTTATTGTAAGAATTTCATACTGTTATAAATCAAACAGGGAGCCATTAGAGCATTTTTAAAATGGGAGTGTTGTGGCATAATTAACACTTGCCTCACATGGGCTATTTCAAGGATTAAGGGCAAAAAAAGGACTTAGGTCAGTGTCCTCCATATAATTGAAATTCTTGTTATTTAGCAGACACAAAATTTCCTAAATTTATGAACTCTATGCTTTGGAAAAAGAAGCAAGTGGATCCTTAAAGATTGCAGGTTGCATTTAATTAACATTTTGAAGTGATAAGATTGTAGAGATGGAAAACAGTGGTTGCCAGGAGTTACCCATGGCCATATATAAAGGAAAATAAAAGGAAGTTTCTTTATGATGATGGGACAGATCTATAGGTTGAGTGTGATGGTTACATGAGTTTATTATACATGTGACAAAACTGTGTAGAACTACATACCTACATACATACACAAGTGCATGTAAAACTGGGTGAAATATGAATAAGATCAGCGGTACTAATAGAAGTTTCCTGGTTTTGATATTGTACTATAGTTATATATGATGAAATCGTTGGTTGAAATTTGGTGATGTTCATATGGAACATCTACAAAATACTTTGGCAAATTCTTGGGAATCTGTAATTATTTCAAAATAAATAGTACAAATAAAAATCAAACTAATAATAAAGTATTTTTTAAAAAATTGCAGCAGCTTTAAGTTTTCCATTGGAGCTTTAATTTCCAGAGAATGAAATAGTGTTAGCTCTGTTCTCACCAGCCCTACCTGATCCCTAAGTCAGTGAGAAGTGTCTGAGGAGCAAATAAAGGTAAAGTTCAAGACTACTGAAGCAGAATCAACATCAGGGCTGGATTCCCAATTTGTGTAGACACAAAGCCCGTGGAGATCTCTCCACACAGAATAAGGCAAGCTCATTTGCTGTTATAGAAGCTTCTCGTCAGGTGTGGAAGCAGAAGGAATGGGATTTTTCATTGACAGCTGCTTCCTCTTCACTCCCATTTTCTTTCTTTGTGTTCCCTTCCTAAAGTCAGTCCTTGCTTCCACTGAAAAATCTTCAGTTAAGTTTTTAGAAGTGTCAGAACTTCTTAAATTCTGAATTTCATAATCCATATAAACCATGTAGCTAATGGTAGCTTTTTCCTCTCTCTAGAATATTTGTTATCTAAACAGGGGCTTTATAAAACTGAAATCTCCATCAAAACCAGTAGAAATCGTTATTAAGGATCTAACTATTCAGTCTTGTTGGTTTTACCAAGAGAGACGCACACTGTATTAAAAGTTGTCCCTCCAAATCTGTCTCATTAAATCAATGTAAGGTCTATTTTCAAAAGCCTGAGCCACACCAGACAATGAAGCTAAAAGTACCAACACCACAAAAAATCACCCTAATATAGAGCTACTCTGAGCGCCAAAAAAGAAACTGCAATACTCAGAAGTTTTACTTTCTGAAAGTAGGAGAGATACTTGGTAGCTTGTTTTTCCATGATATGATAAAACACAAGCAAAGAGAAGACAAGTAAAGAAATACGGTGTTACTACAGAGAATTAAGAAGAAATAACTTCTTACCAGAACATTATAAAGATGTCAACTTTGTCAGAGTTATAGCCTAGAGATAACTACACAATTTGATCTTACATTCATAGTCTAATGATGAAATAAGTTGACTTTTACAGTTTAATACTTTCACTTTTTCTTTTACCTAATTTTGTCTTTAAAATACCCTGAGATTTTGAAACCTATGATCCCAAGTAAACATGCTTCTATCAATATAAATTCATTTATCTAACTTGAAAGGATATATGTAACTTTTCCTAAATATCTGAAGTAGATTATAAGAGACTGTTCTACAGATTGTACATCATATAAAACTGCAGTAGATATGGTCTTTGCTGTCAAATGTCTTATTATATTTGAGAAGATTATAATAAAAGTTCTGTAACACCAGCAGAAAGTGAATGGTACAAATTGATCACTGAGGGAATACAAAGTAGTGAAGAATCACTTCTGGCTTGACCAAGCAAGGATGAGGCATCATCTGAGCTAAGATCTATTGCAAGTGACAGGGTACACAAAGAAGATGGATTGCTACCAGCAAGGGAAAGTAAAATTCATGCCACAAAGCAAGATTTCAATTAACATTAGCTTTTTTTATTATTGAAATTTACAAATAATCTTAAATATTGACAGGGCATTTATTGCTTGAACTAATATTAATATATGCATCAAACACTGATATACAGAAGGTTGAGAAGGCAATGTATAAGGTAACAAACATTTGAGCAAAACTTCAAAGGAAGTGAGAGGAAGCCAAGCAGTGAGCTGAGGAAAAATTTCTCCAGGAGGAGAGAAGATTAAATGCAAAAAGGCTGAGGCAGAAAAATACTCAGTTTGAGAAATAGCAAAAGGAGCAAAGTAGCTGGAACAGAGAGCAAGAGAGAAGTGGGAAGAAAAGATACTGCAGAGATGGTTCAGCATCAGATCATGCAGAATTCTAGCCAACAGTAAGGACTTCAGACTTGAGTGACATGGGAAGGCCTTAGGGGCTTTGAGTTTCTCTCTAATCCATTGGCATTTTAAAAGACACTGTGGGCTCTGTACTGACAATAGAGTAGAGGAAGGACAGGGGTGGGAACAGAGTTTAGACAGGAGCCACTATCTATACAGCACATGAGGGACAACGATTATCTCCACTGAGGTGGTAGCAAGTAGTGAACATGGTTCATTCTACTAGATACATGATATTTCAAAGGTAGAACTGGTGGGACTTTCCCTAATCTGGGCACAGAATACTCAAGGATAATGCTAAATTGTCTGCATCATTTACCATACATAATCCTCACAGCAACTTCATTTTATAAATGAAACAAATCTGAGGCATGTTATGTGACTGGCAAGGCCACTCATTGAATAAACAGCAGATTGAACCCAGATCCATGGGATTTCAAAGCCATTGTTTCTTTAATTTTAAAATATATGCATAAATAGGAAAATAACTGAAAGCAGCCTCAAAAGATAAACTGATTCACGCCCTTAGCCTTATTTCAATGAGATCAAGGGCATAAATGCAAGCACAAAAACATTTCTGGAACTAAATGAGTTTAAGGCCAACCTAAATGGCACTTAAGGAGCCCTCTTGTCAGAGAAGCCCTGGCTGCTATCCCAGCTCCATCACTGGGACAGATGCCTTCAGGCCCTCATTTTGTCTCTCAGTCTCTGAGATGGGGATAATAATATCTACCCACCTGATCCACCTCCCAAAGACCCAATTTAAAGACAAATGTGAACAATACTCTAGATGAGCAAAGCCTATGCAGAAGAGAGACATTATCACTTTGTAACCAAAATCGAAGACACCAGACTGATTTGTTGGTGGGAAAACTCCAGCTTTGTGGAATGAAGCATGTTGAACCTTTCAAAACGAACAACTCAGTCATAACAATTAGACATTTTGAGATGGCCACTAATTACCTGATCAATGCAACCAAATAAATTCCTGTTCCAGTGTAAATTGCCTTTTTTGTTCATAAAGTTTCCTCAGTAGAGTTCTCATCTTTAAGTAACTTCAAAGGAGCTATTTCTGCTTGTTCTGTTTAACCTAAGCTATCTCAAATTTTCTTCTTAATCAAAGTGCTAAAACAAATTCTAGAGTTCTAGATCAAAGGAAGCTCTAGAATATGGATATGGGGGGTGCAGCTCTTGGGAGTTACCAGAAGTAGAAAGAGCAACTATAAAGTTGTATTTGCATTTTAAAACATCAATTGTCCAAATCAGAGGACAAAGAGTTAACTGGAAATTAATAGAGAACAAAATTTCCCCACCTCTACCTTTGAACCCAACATCATGCAGTATTAAGTCAGAAGACACAGGTATGGGCCTTGGTCTTGCAAGCAAGCACTGTCACTATGTGCAACTCCTGCACAGTGAGAGGATTGGGTGGGATAACTTGCAGGCAGGAATTCAATGTGTTCCAGGTCCAGAGCCTTCTGTGGCAACTGACTTGATAAATACCCTTTATCAGCTCCTTTCCTTCCCTATTTTATTTACCCCCCTAAAACTGGTCCCTGAACTTCCTAAAGTCCTCTTCACTAATTCACCTTCTAGGGGAACTCAAACCAAGACACATTACAATGTCATTTTAATCCCTGGTTAATGAGGTTCCCAACTTGGCCACTCAATGAAAATAAAAGTAATATGCTCCAAAAAGTTTACATTGGGTCAAACAATGCTTTTATAAGGAATTGTACATACAAGTTTATCCTAAAGTCTGCAATCTATCCACTAAAAACATGGCTCAATTATGAGGACTGGATAATTAATCCATGACTTACTTCCACTGGCTTCCTAGAACGGACAATGGAGTGAACCCCTCGGCATCTATTTAATGCTGAAAAGTTAGTTTCAACTGATTATGGACGTCCATCCCTTTTGTTATATCCATGCTGGAAGCTATATGGGTGTATTAGTTGAGACTCGGTTCAACTTTGAGAAACATGATAACCTTAAACATGTTCACAAAGTCGGGTCATCAATCAGACCTAATTGTCATTCTTTCCATCTTACTGCTCTACCCTGCATGACTACCATTCCTGATCATTTGTGGAGCTCCAGCCATGACATTCACCTCCCAAACAGTTGGAAGAAAAGGTGAAAAAGAATGTGTCCCTTTAAAGAGCTACTCCCAACTCTTCTTATATCCCAGGAGTATGAATGCAGGCACATGGCCATGCCTAGCCATGATTTCAAAATCAATTGAAACAAAATCTTTATCCTAGAAGTCATGTACTCAGCCAAGAACTTGGGTTTTGATTTTGAGGAAGGGAAAGGTGGAAATTGGAAACAAGAGGCAACTCAGACACGGAGAGGTCATCTGAGGGGTATTTTCACTCATAAAGAAGAAGCAAGAAAGGAATTATCTCTCTTTTTGTTTGTTTGTTTGGTACTGGGTATTGAACTCAAGGGCACTTGACCACTGAGCCACATCCCCAGCCCTATTTTGTTTTTATTTTATTTAAAGACAGTGTCTCACTGAGTTGCTTAGCACCTTGCCTTTTGCTGAGGCTGGCTTTGAACTCACAATCCTCCTATCTCAGCCTCCCGAGCTTCTGGAGTTACAGGCATGTACTACTGCATCTGGCATTTACTCTCTTCTTTATCTACATATTTTGATGTTGGATATAATGCCCTAAACTGCTGCAGCCATATTTTTAATAAGATTATAGATGCAGCAAACACCAGCTGACAGAGAGATGGAAACAATCTCAGTTCTTGATGACATCATTATGTTACAGAATCAATCAACCTCAACACTTTTCTTAACTCTGATCTAATTATTTTGTACTGTATCTATCTAGATTTTTAGCCAGTTTTAGTTGAGTTTTATGTTAGTTCTCTATTACTGTCATAACAAATTACCACAAACTTAGCTGTTAAAACAAGAGCCAAGGCAGTGAAGGTACCCTGTTTGATACTATAATGTTGGATACATAGCATTCTACATTTGTCCAAACCCATGAAATGCACAACACCAAGATTAAACCCTAATAGAAACTATTGGTTCTGAGTGATAATGATGTGTCACCCAGGTTTATAAATTACAGCAAATGTACCATTCAGGTAGAGGAGGTTTATAATGGGGGAGGCTATTCATGTGTAGGGACAAGGGATACATGGAAAATCTCTTTACCATATATTCAAGTTTGCTGTGAACCTAAAACTGCTCTAAAAATAAAGTCTAACTTTTTAAAAAGATATGTATTATCTCACAGTGCCTGTGGGCCAGCAGTCTGAGCACAGAGTGGCTCAGCTGGTTCCTTGGCTTCAGGTCTCAGAAGACTGAATTAAAGTGTTGGCAGGGCTGTGCTCCTTTCCGGAAGGTCTGGAGATGAATCTGCTCCCAAATTCATTCAGTTTGTTGGCTGAATTAAGCTCTAGGCCCTTGTAGGCCTAAGTTCTCCATTACCTTCTAGGGACTGTCCCCTTTCCTTGATTCAGAGCCTCCTTTCTTTCTTCAAAGTCAACAATGGCAGATCAAGTCCTTCTCATGCTTCAAATCTCCCCTTCAGCTCATCTCTCTTAGTGACTTTTCTGCTACTTCTAGATTTAAGGACTCATGTGTTTCCATTTGCACCATCTGGATAATCCAGGAAAGTGCCCTTATATTCAGGTAAATTGATTAGAAAATTTAATTACATCCACAAAGTCCTTTCACACCTGTGCCTACATTAGTAGTTGATTAAGGACAGGACAGGAATCTTGGGGTGGAGTAGGGGACTTTAGAATTCTGCTTATCACAAGTTTCTGAAAGCCCAAAGCATCTTGAGGTATCCTGGTTGAGGACAGGAGCATAGATACATATCCCTAGGTTGTCTCTTTCACTTTAAGTATGGAATCCAGGGGAACTGGCTCAATGTAAAAAGGCTACAGAATTAAGATAGATCCATACTGATGAATGATAAGCACACTGAGAGACTGGCTTAAATTACAGTGAAGATCTTCCTTTTTTGCTATTATCTTGAATCCTACCATTTTTCTGCTTCTAATCATACTGCTCCCCTTTTTTGTGTAATGTGATGCTTCTTTTTTCCAGATTACAATTCATTTTTGGATTATTTAAAGTCCAATTCCCTATTACACATTTTTTCCTACTGGGGTAAAATGGGTTTTTTTTAAATGTATATTATTATTGACTTCAAACTGGTGCCTAAAATTTAGCTGCCTTCTGATGAGACCTGTCTTAAAAACACCTACCTAGAAAATACACACTCAAGAACCATCTCCAAGTAACTCTTACAGAATTTTTCTCTGAAACTCATAGCAGAGGTAGGAAAATGGAAGTAAACGTGGAGTTGCAAAATGTGTATGAATATGATCAGGAAAACAAAATCAAGTACAAATGTCTTTTATGCAAAAAGTTACTTTTAATAAAACTATGTTGGCTAAAAATAAATCCATCTTCCAGGTTTATCTCCACTTCTGCCTTCAACCACAGTTAAACTACTAAATTCTGGCCATGGATGTGTGTTATCAGTTCAGGTATTGCTTTCTACTTTTGATTGACAGAGCAACTAAGAAGCTGAGAAATTAGGAGATTTGCCCAGGTTTCTTACATAGGCACTGGTGAAATCAGTAAAGTGACTGCAGGCAGCAACTTTAGGTTTTAGAGTCTTTAGGTTTAAGCCATTCTACTCCCCATCACTCCCAGTGTTTGTGAATCTGTTTCTTATTCAAGGCTATAATTCAGCAGATTGGATCCACCAACAATTTTACCACACCAAAATCAAGAATTTTCTCTGTGATGCTGCACAGGATGGTAGTCTGCACTCCACAGACATTAGGTGTGAATTAAACATGATAGGATTAGGCTAGAGAGCAGCCCTGAGCACTCTGCACTTTTCTCCCAGCATTGGGTTAAGGAACCAATCTGAGGCAATAAAATTGCAGTCACCGTTTATTGGGGACTGTCATTTATAAATAAGACCCTGAGCACTAATGAGATTAAATAAATGGCAAAAAAAGTTAGGGCCCTGTAGAGATAGTCTCCTATTGCAATGGCAATGCATTGGGAACAAAAATTAGTCTTAATTTTTATACATATGTGTGGAAAACTGTAACTCCTTTGTGTTTTCTGTAACTAATATGGCTTTCTTTTCAAGTAACCACATTAACCAGAAATATACAACCCCATTTTAACAGTCATTAAGATGTAATCATTTAGACAGTGCCTTCAGGAATTTCTTGGGACAAGATGTTTTACTCTCAGCCTTCTCTTGCCTTGGTTCTCTTCCTAAGGAAGAAAACTGGGTGGATGGGAAAATGATGTGACTTTTACATCCTCTTGGAAGTAGGAAACATTCAGGGTCTGCTGGCAGTATCATCTGCCTCAGCTGGTAGCGGGGAGCTGCCCCTTGTCCAGGGATTTGCCTAACATTCTCAAACAACTCTGCACTCTCTCATCTTGATCAGAGCCCAGGAGCTTCCTCAAGAGCAAACTCCTTTTGGCGCCCCCTAGAGGGCATCCTACACACCCCGTTTCCTTTGCCCTGCCCCAGGCCCAATTACCAAAAGGGAACCTCTACCTAAGGCAGCCTAGGCCCACTGACTCTCAATTCAGCATCAATGCATGACACAAGGAAATGAGGCACATTTGGAAAAGACAAACATTAGGGCCTCTTCCTGCCAGCCATGGAGAGCCCCCTGGTTTTTTTTGATGTAGCTCCATCCTAAATTGGTTTGAAACAGCTCTGTCTTCTCAGAACAGATGATTAGAACCTTTACTCCTCCTCCCACATCCATCCTGGCTCCACACACTGTCCCCCAGTATCCAGACAGCATTCATTTATCAGTCAGAGGCACAGGAGGAAATATATGACACATTCGCATAAGAAACTTTGATATAAATTTTGAAAGCTGTGACAAAATTTAGAGCAGTGACTCTCATTCTGTGATCTGGGGACCTGAGACCCTTTCAGGGATCGGTGAATTTATATTTAATCCATTTACTATAATGAAGTACTCGCAGCTGAGTAAATTTGTAAAGAAAAGAGGTTCATTTCAGCTCATTTCTGGAGGTCCAAGGTGGTAAAGCCTCATCTAAAGGTGTCCTTCTTGCTGATAGAGTCCCAAAGTGGTACAGGGCAAGAAATGGAGAACATGTGTGTATCCTCTTGTCTCTATCCCTCTTCTTGTAAAGCCACCAGGATGCAATCTGAGATCTCCAATCTAATGACTTTATCTAATCCTAATTACCTCCTAACAGTACCCCACAAAACATCATAGTTGAATTGAGATCCCCCTTCCAGTACCACATGGTGGGATTAATTTCAACACACAAATCCTCGAGGAACACACTCAAACCATATGTAAACCATAGGAAGAGCCAAAGCTATTTTTACAATAATTTACTAAAACGTCATTTATCTTTTCACTCTGTCTTTAACAATGTACAGTGGAGTTTTCCAGAGACTACATGATGCTTAATATCACAACAGACTGAATGAAGAAACATATATGAGAATCTAGCTGTCATTTATTAATATACACATAAAAATCATAAAATGAGACCACTCATCACTGATGTTCTATTATTTGAATAAAACTATTTTTAATTGTGTTTGTGTTACTGTGTAATGACTTTATCATTGACTTTTTTTCTGTGCAATGCTGGTGATCTAATCCATGCCCTTGTATATGCATGTGATCCACCATTGAGCCATTCACAGCCCCATTATTGATACCTTTAATGAATACATAAATGTTTTTAAACTTTCTTGGTATTGACTTCTAATACAGTAAGCATGAGGAGATATAATACAGAGAAAAAAGACGTTTAAGATTTTCAATACCTTTTACATGGAAAAGTATCTCTGTTGGAGAGAGGACCATCTGCCAGGACAGACAGCTCTGAGATAGAGGGTGGAAGCTGTTGAGGAGGTCCATGCAGTTCCTCTATCTCTGTGAAGAATATGAAGAAAGATGGAGACTGAATCTTCCCAGAACGGATGGAAGATATCCAGAAAGTTTCCCTGAGTACATACATGTAGCCTTTTTCTTTCTAATCTTCTGATTTTAAAAACATTTTTTTCCCTTAACTATTTCAGAGAACTATGAACTAAGAGCCTTAGGCTCAGTTGTTGACACTCTGAAGGGGGAGATGAAAGTCTTTATAAAATCTTTCTTCAAATAAATGGCCTGGCTAGCAATACAATATTCCTGTTCTCTTGCACATCAGTAGCTACAAGTCCCTTGGTGGCCCCTACCACCATTTCTCATGTAATCATTTTTAATCCTCACTGGCCCCCTAGGCAGACCAGATTCACAGTCTCACATCCAGGAAAACAAAAGAAAAGAACAAATTACACATTCAAAAGCCATCGATACCATCGCTGCCAACTTGAGAACACAAGAGGTTTTTTTTTAACTGATCCTAGCTTTTCACATAAAATTGTGATTACTCATTTCATCCCTGTTTAAATCATCTGTAGATAATTTAAAATCTGTAATAGATCTTGCTTTATGAAACAAAAAAGTCCTGGTTTGAATAAATGAACTGGGGGACAGTTGATAAAATTAAAGTTAGGTTCTTACTTCACACCATTCACAGAAAAGACCCAATAAAATTAAAATCTACCTGTAAATACTATACATAAAAATACATTTATATATACATATATATACATATATGTGTATATATATATATATATATATATATATATATATGATTAAAATGGGGTAGAATAAGCTTATTGCCTTGAGGGTAGAGAAGACTTTAATAGTAAATAGGTAAAATGCTATAAAATGAAAGATTAAGTTACACAACATAAAATTTTAAATATTTGACAACAAAGGATGTCAAAAAGTTAAAAGGAAAAAAAAGAGGATAATATTTGCAGAACATACCACAGGCAAGAGACTAACATACAAAAATTATAAAGAATTCTGCAAATTGGTAAGAAAAAGACAACTCAATATAAAGATAGGCAAAGGATGCGAATAGAAAGTTCACAAAAGGGAACTCTTGCTAGTAAAAAAAAGGATAAAAGGACTTAAACCCTGCTAAAGTATGTTAGAAAAAATTTCTCACAGAGATTAACAAAATATAAAATACTTTGGGCAAGCTGTTGGTATGGATGTGGGAAATGGATGGTCATTACTGATGTCAAAGAATTGTTACAGCCATTTATCAAGTCAGTTTGGCAGCTCCTATTTAATGCATGAAATTTATGACTCTGTAACTCCACTTTTAGACATCTGTCCTATGAAACACTGTGCATACACAAGAGATATGTATATTAATTGTGTTGCAGCATTGTTAGAAAAAGCAATTATGGTTAATTGCTTTTTAAGAGCAAATTTTCTTTTAAAAAAAACGAGAGAAAGTATGAATACCCTTCAGCAAAGAAATGATTATATAAATTATGGTTTATTTATGAAGTTCTATGCAGCAGTCAAAAAAGAAATGGAAAGATTAAAATTTTTGCATTAAACAGATTACGAAAACATTGCAGCATCAAAGAAAGCAAACTGTAAATTGATATTTTCACTGTGATAGAATATTGACATTAGTGTCGGGCATGGTGGCACACACCTGTAATTTCAATGACTTGGGTGGCTGAGGCAGGAAGATCACAAGTTGAGGATTCTGCCTCCAAATAAAAAATAAAAAGGACTAGGGATGTATCTCAGTGGTAAAGTGCCCTGGGTTTGATCTGCAGTATTAAAATAATAAAAAATAGAATATTGACATTAGTTAGTAAATAAATTCACAAATAGAAATCAGCAGTACATTAAAAAATAATACATCATGGCACATTAAATTCATCTCCACTGTGAAATAATTGTTCAACATGGGAAATTTATTATAATATCCTCTATAGGTTGATCAAATTATATCCAATTACTCAGAAGGCATGAAACAAAATTTATATCATTTTTAAATTTAAAATTTTTAAACTATCAGTAAATTAGAAAGAAGTGGAAAATGTCTTAATGTGACATAATAATATAAGTGTAAATCCCAAAGTAATATCTTCATGGAAACATAAAATAATAAAGACAAACTTGTGTATGCTGAGAGCAAGGTGAGGAGGTCAAATAAGAGCATAGTACTTATTAGTTTGCAAGAGTGAGCCACACATTGAAATAAGAAAGTAAGATGTATAAACTTGGCGAAGAGGAGGAAAATTTTTCATTATAGATGATTATATCTTATGTACTTGAAAAAATTAAGGAGAAAAACAGCATAAAAACATAGGACATAATGATAAAAAAAGCCAGTACATGATTTAGTTATAAAATTAACCTACAATAATCAATCAATAGTTTTCCTTTCTATAAAAATTATTGGAAAACTAAACATAAAAATAAAACTACTAAAATAAAAATTTTTAAACCAAATTTTTAAACCAAAAATTTAAAACCAAGTGAACAAATTTAATATTAATTCAAGAGGAAAAGTTTAAAACTCTACCATGTGGCATAAAAGAAGACTTGAAAATGTAAAATGTCTGGATACAGAGATTCAACATTGATCCTTTTAGTTCTGCTTCTCTGAAGAGCCCTGACTATTACATGTAGCCCATTGTATGGAAGGACACATACTAATTTTAATGGCTGCTTCTGGTATGGGGCACACTAATTTGAGCCATTAGATCTTTACTATGATTATTTGTTAGCCCTATAATAAAATCATTAAAACATTTTTTCTGGTTAAAATTTTTTAATGATATGGAACATTTCTTACAATAAAAGACATAATACAGCGCTTGTTATTAGAAGGGTTCTATTTGAATGCAGACTCTTCCCTTACTCTCATTCGCTAGATAAACCCATACTTACTAAAATACTAATACTTCAGTGTTAACTCCTGAAATTCCAGCACTGAATGAGGCATAAGAGACATTCCCCTCATTGAGCTTATAATCTCATTTACTACCTGTCACACAACCTGCCTAGATTGCAACTTCCCTATTCCAAAAAATGAGACTACCTCCAAGATTGACTATGGAAATCAAATGAGTTAACACTATAAAAGTACCAAGCTAGTATTATGATATAACGAGCACTCAGTAAATATTTGCTGAATGTTTAGTATGAGCAGTCACAAGTGACTTCACCAGCCTGATTTTTTAGTAAAAGCAGACAACAAAAATCCTTTGGCTGGAAAATAAATCATGGATAGATACCAATACTGATATACTCATTGCAATTAGAGGGCATTGCTCCCTTCTAGGGGTCCACTAAGATAAAACTATTACTTTATGTAAATAAATTTGCCAGTGATCTTATGAACAAGAGATAGTTTTTACATGTCAAACCAGCATATCATCTCAATAAAAAAGAAAGAAAGAAAGAAAGCTTGCTCTTGGTATGTGTTTGGATTTGCTTCTTATTGCCAGCCTCACATTCTAGAATTCTCAGCTAAAATCTATAAATGCAAAATGACAAAATTGGTATTATATAACTGTGTTCAAATAGTGACTAACCTGATTTTGGTTTTAAAATATTTATATAAATGCATTTCAACAATATTTTTTATAATACCATTGAAAATAATTTTGAAGCAATCATTTGTCATTGATTTGCTCAACTAAATTAACAGTGTAAAGAGATGAAATCAATAAGAAGACAAAGGAGAAGTGGGGAAATCTAATACATTGAACCCATCGAGAACAGTAAAAATAATTGTTTTTAAATAAATGTGACTCTTAAATTTAATGACTGAAAATACATTTCAGTTTAGAAATAATCTGGCCAACTTGAATTAAAAGTGAGCCAGCAGTTTTACTGGATATATAGCAATGAGGCATTGGAGTTGGGAAAGAGTTGACAATCACTGGTCTAGGAGGGAACAGGATGAGGGCCAGATTTCTAAGAAAGGGAAAAAAAGGAATTGCAATCATTTCAATCAAGACATTGTATTTTGGTGTTTTCAAATTATTCTTATGATTTATTATTTATTATTTATTGTAGTAAATGAATAACTCAGAAGATCAAGTGACAAGAGCAGTCTTTGAAGTCATTAACTTCAATTTTAAAGCCAAAAATGCAATAAAGGGAACCAATAATTCAAATTAACATGTATATTCTGAGCACTTCCAAAATTCAGAGAACTGTCCTATTTGCTAAAGTGACACAGAGATGAGTCATGCTCGACCTTTGATTTCACAGAACATATATTCTAGAAGGGAGTTATGACACATGCATAAATAGTTAAAGAATAGTATAGTAAAGGATAATATACTGAATAATAAAGGATGATAAATGTTCTTTTAAAAAACAAAAGATGCTTTAGGGATAAAGGAGAAAGAAATTATTGCTTCAAATTTAACATAGCTACATAACTTTTTCTGAACTTCCTCATCAAAACTCTTTCACATGCAGCCTTCCCAGTTGATGGCAATTCTGTCCTAGCTGCTCAGGGTAAACATACATCTTACATCAGGAAATTCTAATGGCTCTACATTCACATTATATCCAAAACCTTCCCACTTCTCATCAACTGTATTACTACCACTCTGGTCCAAGTCACTATTACACCTTGTCTAGATCATCATAATAACTTTATAACTCGTCTCCCTAGTTCTTTTTTTTACCACTCTGTACTAGGGTACATTAAAGGGACAGAACCAGTAGGCTATCTATCTATATACACATAAGTGTGTGTGTGTGTGTGTGTGTGTGTGTGTGTGTGTGTAGACCAACAATAGAAAAAGAGGGGATTTCTTAGGTGCATTTGCTCATGTGATTATGGAGGCTGAAAATTCCATAACAGGTTGTCTGCAAGCTAGAAATTATGGGATGCGGGTAAGCTGGTACAGAGCAAGCCTAAAACCCTCAGAACTAAAGAAGCTAATAGTATAATCTTCAGTCTGAAGCTGAAGCCTGAAAAACTGGGGAGCTGGTTGGAGTCTTGGAGTCTGAAGCCTGGACAGCCTGGAACTCTGATGTCCAAGAGCAAGAAGTGTGTTCCAGTTCCAGGTTAGAGAAAAAATTGCCTTTCTGCACTTTTTTTGTTGTCTTCACCCCTCAGTCCACCAATCACATGCCTATCTCCTCTAGAAGCATCTGCACAGGTACACCAGAAGTAATGCTTTATCATTTCTCTAGGTGCTTCTTAATCCAGTCAGATCAATATTTTAAATTAATCACTATACACTCTATATATTCTTAGCACAACAGCCAGAAGGATGCTTCAGATGTGTAAAATATGTCATGTTATTCCTATTCTCAAAGCTTAACAATAACTCTCAGTTTACAAAGTGTAAAATCCAAAGTCCTTACAAAAGCTGCCAAGGCCCTACATACACTGACTTCTCATTTCCTCTCTGTTTGATCCCTGTCACTGTTCCTTGAACATACCATGCACAGTCGTGCCTTAACACCTTTACAATGGCTCTTCCTTTCCTTGAAATGTATTTTCCTCAGGTAAGTTTCAGTGTATCCTGAAACCCCAGAATATTCCCATGCACTTAATTGGCATACAATAAATATTTGTTAAACAAATGAGATGCTTAGCAAACCAATAGAAATTTAACTTAAGAAGTATTTAGTGAGTATTTATTATGTTCAATATTCTGAGTTGATCCAGAGCTCAGGAGAAATATTAAAGGTATATTTGAGGACCGCCACAATGATCCAATAGCTGAAAGTGTGGATATTTAAGAATTGGGGGGGGGGGCGTGGAGTCTGTGCAGGTTAAAAGAAGGCAAGTACAGACAGAAATCGGATATAAAAGGAAAACAAGAAGCCAGCAAAGGATAGATGGAGAGCTGAGAACCATCAGCACACCACTTCACAAAAGAGAAGGTTTTCAAGAAGAAAAGGCTGTTATCAGTGTCAAATGCTACAGAGAGGCAAGGAGCACCAGGGCTGAGCAGTGGTAACTAGATTTGAGACTGGGTTTCAAAAGTTACCACAACCTTCAAGAGAACTGTCATTGAAGCAACTATCTCACAAAAATTTTACAATATCCACTTAGAAAAATAGTGTAATGGACTGGAGAAAAGACTTTATTTGCTACCTAGTGAGAAAGCCAAACATATATAAGAAACATTTTATAGTATAAGCAATATTGATTAAATATCAAGCAATCAAAATATTAAAATATTCATACTGCATTATAATTTCTTCATTTGTCACTTGAGTAGCAAAAGAATGTAGTCAGCAAAGCAATACCTGTACTTGGAAAAAACTCTGAGTTTGAATATGGGCTCTGCACTTTCTAGCTTACAACCAACATTCCCCATATCCTCTCCTCCCAGCTCCCTGGGCCTCACTCTTGACCCCTACCAGGAAAGGATGGTCCTTTCTCCAAAAAGTTAAGAAAGTCCTAGAAGCTGTTTTTCTACCAGCAAGAGTTAGTTCAGAAAGTAACTAATACCATTGATTATTTTGTAAGTTCATAGACTGGATATTTGATCACTGATGAACAAATTAATATGAGACTCTTTATCTCAAAATATTAGCCTCTTCCCATCTGTGATGCCAATATCACTAGTCATGAAAACTGATGATCATCATGAAAAATAAGTACATAATGCCTTCTCCAGAGCATAACAGTGAACTTCCACGTAGGTCTTCCTGAGACTGTATGTTGGCCTTCTAATTAGAAGGCCAGACACTTCAGTTCAAAAGAAGATAGCCATCCTCATTCTTCACTGATAGATTCTCTCCCACAGCTGAAAACTGGCTTGGCAATTGTTCTTTCCAACCACAAAAATCTCCTTTCTGATCTTTTTTAAAGCTCAAGACAGAACGTTTTCTATAACTAATCAGGAATTATGTTATAGTTTTGCACAGCAACATAAAGACAATATTGATGTATAGTAAAATAATAATGGTGAAACAAATCTATGTAGTTACACAGGAAGTCCACACTCTCATGCACTTAAGTATTTGTCAACAGTGAAAATATCCAAATAATTTTCATCTCTTTTAAAATCAAATCTGTACTCTCTTTACCATGGATCATTATGGAATTTCTAATACATTTCAGGGAAGATAAATAAACTGCATCTTTCTCCCAAGAGCATATGAATTCCAGAGACTTTCACTCTAAGAACTCCAAACTGCCCAGCTTAACTCAGCTTAACTACAAGTTTGTGGTAGTTTCCCTTGAGAAGGAGCCCCAAGAGCTTTGTTGTATTTCCATCCTTCACTCCTTTTCATATTCTGCAAACTATCAGATGATTCATGTCTATGTCTTAATTTGAAAGAAAACATTTCCTATTTAAAAGAACACACTGTAGCTTTTAATTTTCCCTTGCCGAGATTTATATATAGTGGCTCTG
Organism: Geosciurus inauris; assembly: GCA_004024805.1. Taxonomy (NCBI): domain Eukaryota; kingdom Metazoa; phylum Chordata; class Mammalia; order Rodentia; family Sciuridae; genus Geosciurus; species Geosciurus inauris. The sequence goes on along the minus strand of PVHX01004277.1, from coordinate 26,788 downwards.
TTTTAGGGGCATTGTTGAAAAATGTTCAAGTACTTGATTCAAAGTAAAACATGACACATGACTTTTTAAGTTTTTAAAAATTTGTTATTTTTAGTTATACAGAACAATATAATGTATTTTGACATATTATACATACATAGAGCATAATTCTACTGTCTTTTCTATTTCCATCCTCTCTCCCTTCCCTTCATTCCCTTTGTCTAATCCAATGAATTCTTTTTTTTTTTTTTTTTTTTTGGTACTGGAGATTGAACTCAGGGGTACTTGACCACTGAGCCACATCCCCAGCCCTATTTTGTGTTTTATGTAGAAACAGGGTCTGAGTTGCTTAGCGCTTCGCCATTGCTGAGGCTGGCTTTGAACTTGCGATTCTCCTGTCTCAGCCTCCCTAAGTGCTGGGATTACAGGCTTGAGCCACCGCGCCCGGCTATCTAATCCAATGAATTCTTATTCTTCCTTACCCTCCCACTGATCATTGTGTGTTAGCATCCACATATCAGAGAAAACCCTCTGCCTTTGATTTTTTGGGATTGGCTTATTTCATTTAGCATGGTAGTCTTCAATTCCATCCATTTGCTAGCAAATGCCATAATTTCATTCTTCTTTATGGTTGAGTAATGTTCCACTGTGTATATATACCACATTTTCTTTATCCATTCATCTGTTGAAGGGCCATTGGTTGTTAATATACCTGAGCTACTGTAAAATGAGTTGCTATAAACATTGATGGGGCCATGTCACTATAGGATGCTGATTTTAAGTCTTATGGATATATACCAGTGAGTAGAATAACTAGGTCAAATGGTGGTTCAATTCCAAGTGTTCTGAGGAATCTCCACTCTGCTTTCCAAAGTGGGTGCACCAGTAGATGTACACATAAAAGTTGTGTCAGATTCCACTGTCTTTCCCTATTCCTTACTCTTCTCCCTTCCCTCCATTCCCCTTTGTCTAATCCACTGAACTTCTAGTCCCCCCTGCCTTGTGTTTTAGCATCCACATATCAAAGAAAAAATGTGACCCTTGGTTTTGGGGGATTTGCTTATAAAAAACATAATGGGACTGTTTGAAATCATTATTTTATATATTTAAACTTACTTTCTTCAAAGAAAATGGCCACTTATAAGGATATGTAACACATAACAAGATCCCATAATTTAGGAGAAACTTTTAGAAAGAAATAAAGTACAGCCATATAAAACATTTATATCTAGGCTGATGATAATTAGAAGTTAAGTGAAATGTAAGTTTTATGTTCCATTGACTGTTTTTATTGAAAAGTACACAATAAGATATATTTTAGTCAAAGTTCATAAACATCACTGCTCAAAATAGCTTTATGAAGGAGGTCATTTCTCTGAGACTGAAGGTGTGCTCTAAGCTCGTAAGGCTAGTGTACCTGAACTTTATTATTTGGACATTAAAAAAAACTAAGAGCACTGGTGTAAGCATAATTGTTTGAGTTGTGGTCCCTTCTTTTGGAAAGTATATTCCATCAATATGAATCAGTAAACACGAGAACCCTTACATACACAACACTGTTCCCATCTCCTCAGCACAAAATGCCCTTAATAATGATTAGTGTCTGCTCACACTTTGTAGATAATTATTCTTGCCTTCACTCCCCCTGATTCCAACAAAGCACAGCACATTTAGAGGTAAATTACAATTGCCTGAGAAAACAGCATTAAGTGCTAAATTTATCTGAATAATCTAAAACAACTAACAGAAAATAAGCATTTCTAGCTCTTAAGAGCAAGGATTCTCAGTACCTCAGCAAAGTATTTTAACCCCACAAAAGGATCTATAGAAGTGAGACTAAAATACATACCACCAGAATCTGGCATTATTCCATACTAAATGGCATTTTAGTTGAATTAAGTTGGAGAGGAAAATGACTCAAAGCTTCTAATATATTTGAGTCTACAAGATCAACAAAGTCCCCTAGATTTGTTTCTTGCCTTTAATAAATTAACATCATTTTCTTTTTATTATACGTACTAGCATTATTTTCTTTAAAGGAAACAATCTGGTTTTGGGGAGGTCTGGGGAGAGCAAAGCCTGTGAGAAAATTCATTCTTACAAATGAGTCCTTCTGACACCAGGAAGGCAACCTTGTATTTTCACATTCCTTTTTCAATGAAATTTGAAAATTATGACTCCACTATGTTTAATATGAAAAATCTCTTGAGGAAGCATGGTTTAATTTCAAGCCTGTCTTAAGGAGCAACAACTCTAATTCAATATTTTTGCTCTCATAATTACAATTTAAAAAATTTTTGTTAGACTAATTTAAGCTCCAAGAGTGCAGAGACCTTGTGTACTTTTTCACCACTGTGTAGGGATCACTTAGCAGAGTGTTGATAGAATAGTGGCTTAACCTTTAGAGCCTTGAGTTGGGCTGTCTTGTTCAAATACTAAGTTTACTAATATGAATTTTGCAATCTTTGGACAAGTTAGGGAATTTCTCTGGATCTCAGTTTCCTCATTAGTAAATGGGGATGATACTGATAAATGTGTCTACCTAGAACTGTTGGACAAATTGAATGAGATAATCTATGCAAAACATTTATCACAATGCCTATGATAAATATATAGTAAGTGCTCATAAATATGGCAAATATTCAATACATGTTAGCTACTGACTAATATTTTAAAGGGGTTGAATTAGCCTATTTGACCCTCTTCGTTGCAAATAAACTGGGCTAATATTACAGAGGCAGGAGGGTCATAAGTTTGAGACCAGCCTGGCAACCTAGCCAGGTCCTCAGCAACTTAGGACTGGTCACATAATTCAGTGGTAAAAAGCCCCTGGGCTCAATCCCCAGTGCCAAAAAAGAAGAAAAAGAAAGGAGCATTTTCACTTGATGTATTATATTACCAAGTCTCCATTGGCTTGATTTTTGGTACATGTGGTCTAGTTCTCTTTTCATTTATCTTCATCAAATTGAAAAATACAAAGCACTGATGTGAGCTACTCTTTCCTGCTATGGGCTTGCTATTTTTAATGGTTTTATAATATATTATGTATCTATCTGCAAGTTAACGTTTATTGAATGACACTGATTCATGAGCTTTACATTTTGAATAATTTTCTATTTCTGTGGGACTATTTTAAATATTACCTTAGTTTAAAAATTTCCTTATTCCTCTTCAATAAAATTGAATTTACATTTTAAAGTTATTTTTAAGCCATAAACATTACACCTTAGAGTTTCCTTTTTTGTTTCTCTTCTTTTTGTCTCTCTATCCCTTCACTAAGCTAATATTGCAGGGGCAAGAGGGTCATAAGTTTGAGGCTAGCTCTATAGACCCCTTTTTTTTTTTAGAAGACCCCCCTTTTTTTTTCCATTTTCAACATTTGAGTTCATGTTAGTGAACTACCCTTAAGTAAAAGTGGAGTTTTAAAAAGATAGTTTCTTGCCCTTTGACTTTTTCCTCACCAGACTGGTCTTAAGAGCCGGTTTCCTTGTCTTAGTGCTTGCACCATCCTGTCCTCTTTTTTATTATTCCCTGATTTTAAAAATGTTTTTCTGAGTTGTTACAGGAAATACAGTTACATTTCCTTACCTCTGATAAAATTAAAGGTTTTTCCTGGAAGGAATGATAAATCTGTTTAAATTGTTGCCAAGAAACTAGGTCCTGAGGAATTCTTGGTTCTCCTACCCTTTCATTCTTTCTTATTGTTATTACTGGTTATTTTTTAAATATATTCTCTACATCATATTTTAAATGTGGAATTTAAATAGAGAACTTGGGGTTAAATTAAAATAAATTCTTATTTTCAATCTTTTAGAAATGAAAATAATAGGAACAAAAGGGATTCTAACAATCCAGCATAAGAATAAACATTCTAAATGGGGAAAAATTGAAAGCATTCCCTCTAAAAACTAGAACAAGACAGAGATGTCCTCTTTTACCATTTCTATTCAACATAGTCCTTGAAACCCTAGCCAGAGCAATTGGACAAAAGAAAGAAATTAAAGTGATACAAAAAGGAAAAATAAGAGCTTGAACTATCCCTATTTGCCAACCACATGATTCTATATTTAGAAGACCCAAAAATCTCCACCAAAAAGATCATTGAACTCATAAACACATTCAGCAAAGTAGCTGTATATAAAATTAATACCCATTAATCAATTGCATTCCTATACATCCATGATGAATCAACTGAAAGAGAAATTAGGAAAATTATCTCATTCATAAAAGCCTCAAAAAACTAAACAAAATGCTTGGGAATAATTCTAACAAATGAGGTGAAAGACCTCTACAATGAAAATTACAGAACACTAAAGAAAGAAATTGAAGAAGACCTCAGAAGATGGAAAGATTTCCCATGTTCTTGGATAGGCAGAATTAATATTGTCAAAATGGCTAAACTACCAAATGTGCAATACAGATTTAATGCAATTCCTATTAAAATTCTGATGATGTTCTTCATATAAACACAAAAAGCAGTTACAAAATTCACTGGGAAAAATAAGAGTTCCAGAATAGTCAAAGCAATACTTAGTGATAAAAGTGAAGCAGGAGACATCACAATACCAGACCTTAAATTTTATTAGAGTTATAATAATAATAATGGCATGGTATTGACACAAAAACAGACATGAAGTCCAATGGAATAGAATAGAAGATAAAGAGAAAAACCCACATAAATATAGTTATTTTACACTAGACAAAAGTGGCATAAACACACATTGGAAAAAAGAGCCTCGATGTGGGAAAAATGGAAATCCACATGTAGTAGAATAAAATTGAAACCCTATCTCTCACCCTGCACAAAACTCAATTCAAAGTGGATCAAGAACCTACGCATTAGAGCAGAGACCCTGTTCTCACTAGAAAAAAAAATTAAGCCCAATTCTCTATCATGTTAGCTTAGGAACTGACTTCCTCAATAAGACTCCTAAAGCACAAGAAGTAAAATCAAGAATCAATAAATAGGATGGTATCAAACTAAAAAGCTCTTCACAGCAAAGGAAACAATCAAGAATATACAGAATGTGAGAAAATCTTTACCACATTCACCATAGATCAAGCATTAATCTCCAGGATATAGGAAGAACTCAAAAAACTTAACACCAAACAAACAAATAACCCCATCAATAAATGGGCAAAGGAACTGAACAAGCACTTTACAGAAGAAGAAATACAAATGGTCAACAAATATATGAAAAAATGTTCAACATCTCTAGAAATTAGAGAAATACAAATTAAAACCACACTGAGATTCCATCTCACTCCAGTCAGAATGGCAATTATCAAGAATACAAGTAACAATAAATGTTGGTGAGGATATAGGAGAAAAAGTTCACCCATACATTGCTAGTGGGAATGCAAATTGGTGCAAGCACTCTGAAATAAGTATGGAGATTCCACAGAAAACTTGGAATGGAACCACCATTTGACCCAGTTATCCCACTCCTCAGTATTTACCTAAACAACTTAAAATCTGCGTACCACAGTTATGCAGCCACATAAATGTTTATAGTAGCTCAATTCACAATGGCTAAGCTATGGAACCAATCTACGTGCCCTTTAACAGATAAATGGATAAAGAAAATGTACTATATATGCACAATAGAATATTACTCAGCCATAAAGAAGAATGAAAGTATGGCATTTGCCAATAAATAGATGGAACTGGAGACATTCACGCTAAGTGAAATAAGCCAATCCCAAAACACCAAAGGCATAATATTCTCTTTTATATGTGGATGCTAACACAAAATAAGGGGGGGGAGGAAAGAATAGGAGTTCATTAGATTAGACAAAGGGGATTGAAGGGAGGGGGGAGGGGATGAGAATAAGAAAGAGTAGAATGTATCAGACATAACTTTCTCAAGTTGATACATGAATACACAACCAGTGTAACTCCACATCATGTACAACTGCTAGAATAGGATCTTAGTTATACTCCATGAATAATAAGTAATACTCCATGAATATAAAATGTCCAAATATACTCTACTGTCATATATATCTAAAAAGAACAAAAAAAAAGATAGGAGGAAAACAAATCAAGTACTGTCTCACAATATTGTACTATGCTGTCCATCATTCCCTCTTTGCTTCTGCTACAGAACCTTGTAATGATTTCTGCTGTTACATCTAAACCAGCAAAAGTACTGATTGTCAATTATGTAAGCATCTGAGTCTTCCAACTATGAATTCCATGAGGACTAGAACAAAATCTTTGTAATTTCTATATACAGAGTACTTAACTGAACGCCTGTCATATTGTAGACATTCAAAACCTTCCTAAGCTGATTTGAATTAAATGCCTTAGTGAGTTGGGGGAAAAAATCCACTTCTGCTTTATTTGGGTGCCACAAACCTAGGACATAGCCAGTTCTCCCATGATCTCTGCAATGCTGGACATGTAAATCTCAGCCCTCTTTAGCCTTGGTGTTTGTTTTGTTTTGTGTAAGATGTTGAATAATGAGCTCTAAGTTTTCCTACAGATGCAAAATTTGTTCTCCACTGAACATATGCTAAAAAATAACCATTTTTATTGCTGAGGCACTTCCAAGAAGTTATTAAAAACACAGAATAATGTAATAGAATATATGTTAACCAGTGATCTTTCTATTGGAAAAGAACTCAGTTAAAAAATATATTTCCTTCCATAAAATATTCCTTTCCCTTAAAACTAGATTATTTAAATACATTTTGTTAGATGGCTGTTTTAAATCTTAATAAAATATTAATACTTTAATAATAACACTTATCTGTTAATGATGATGCAAATGTTATATTAAATTTCAAACCAATACCTATCATTTCTCATAAAACAAAACAGTAAATTTATGCTAGGCAAAAGCTCTTCCCCTCAAAAATGTTCTTGTCCCCAACTTGTTTCTGGTTATTTATTTCCTATTTTTGCAAAATGACACCTTGCTAAGGAGGAAAAGAAGTGCCCAAAGTGACAGCTCTTGAGGAACAGTTGTGCTTCCTCCCAGATCCAGGAGCACAGGGAGACAACTAAGAAATACAGCTATTCAATACTACTGTTAAGTACCAACCCATCCTGCTCTCAGTTCCTCCTTGGTATCATTGTGAAATGAGCAGCCCTTCATTCCCCCCAAGTGGGAGGAAGTTGCTCATTTATTTGGAAAAAAAATTGACTAGTGTGAAAAATATGCATAAAAGTATTTAATTGTTTCACTTGGACATGAAATTTGGACTGCAGAGTGTATATTCTATTAAAACAGTAAAAGATTATTTAAAACTAAAAACAAATTTCTGTATAATGGTATTGCCACTTTCATTATCCCAAAAGAAGCTTTGGGAAAGAAATCTCATATCTCCACTCATAAAGCAGTTCCAACAGTCTTTATTTTCAACAACTCAGCAAGGCCCTAAGCAACTTAGTGAAATCTTGTCTCAAAATAAAAAATAAAAAGGGCTGGGGATGTAGCTCAGTGGTAAATTGCCCCTGGGTTAAATCACCAGTAATTCTCCCACCACCAACACAGGAGAAAAAGAAAAAAAGGTTCAATGACTACATTCACTTGCAAGGAAGTATGTCTATATTGGGATTTAAAATCAATCAAGATGGACAAGATGCATTAATTGTTGGTCCCTCCCTCTCACTTGATAATATAAATAGGCTTGAATACCAGAATGCTTCAAGGGTACTATGGTGGTCCCTCAGTCCTATTCAGCCAAGAATAAGAACAGACTCAAACCTGGTTCATAGAATTGTGAGAATCCTTTAGCCAGAGAATGCTGGTTATAAGTCTGGGAAAGAAAAGTATGGAGAAGCTAAACAATCTCATTATCCGTCATTATCAAGGTATGAGAGATATGAATTTACCAAATAACTCAAGTCTCTGTTAAATTCCAAAAATCTCATGATTTTAAAAATTTTGACTATATTCCTTCTTAAGCCTACCAGTAGAGGAACCATATAATTTATCAATTAATGGTACATTTTCAGTAATGAAAAGAGATGCTATTTATAATTCCCATGACGTATCAAAATAGGGATCATCCCAGAAAAACAAGATGTAAAAGGCACTTAACAGTAGATTTTCTGGTTTTTTGGACCAGTATTGCATATAAAGTAACTTTTCCATTATGATCCAGTTCATGAAAACTCACTTCATTATTGAAATGCATTGATATCCCCGCCAGTTCTAGTATGTTCTATACCCCTGTACCAGTGGCCTTCACACTGTAGTGAATATCAGAATCACCCAGATGGCTTGTTGAAACAGATTGCTGAACCCCACACTCAGATTTTCTGATTAGTGGAGCTGGGGATGGAGCCTGAGGATTTGTATGTCTGAATTCCCAAGTGATCCTGATGCTGCTGGTGCGGGAACCATTGTTGAGAAGCACTGCACTATACTTCCTGCTGACCTCAGAGAGCTGCACCTTTCCCGGTTCTTGTTCTATGTTTTGTTGTCCTTTAGCATCAGGTTTTCATCTGTCTCCCCGTGGCCCCCACAAACCTCAGTTATCAATACACCTGTCTGCAACTAACAATCTTGATTTACTTCTTTAACTCCTTCTAAGATGTTTGTTCTAATTCTGTTGATTGAGAAAAATAAACAGCCAACCTTAATAAAATTCTCTTTAAAATAAGTTCATAAATAGGCTCCTTAATTATTTCATTCATTCTTTTATTCATTTAATCCACATTTGTTGGAGTTTTGCTCTGGGCTCCCACTTAAAGGCCTCTGTTGTATCTCTTTTGACTACTCAGTTGCCTTGTTTATTTTATTTTCTGTCTCCCAGCTGGGCTTCAAAATGGTTTAATTTCCATATAAATGTAAAATAAGTGAGAGATTACTACAATAGTCTCTTGGAGAACATGTAGTCTAAAATATATCCATAAAAATAAAGGATTAGAGTGGCATTGCTAGAGAAATGTTGCCGCATAAGATACATTTCTTTATCAGGAGAATGAAGATAGGACATTAATTCACAGTGCCCAAATCACATTTGTCATCAACCTTATTCTTATGAAATTATTTGTTATCCACACAGTATTCTCATCTGTCAAGTCATCTCACTCCTCTTTGTCCATCCACTTTATGTTGTGCAGAATCATTTCATGTTTAACTGAGACAGATTCTGCTAGAAAGACAATGGAACAAACTCATCTTTAAAATTTCGCGAAGACAAATCCACTTTTAGCTAAAAAACATATTTTCATTAATCCAAAAACTCTGCAGTTAATAAACTATGATTATTTTTCTTCCCTGATAAAAAGTCCTTTGACACCAGGAAGTTGCTCTAGTGAAAACCGACACTGGAAGGGTATATAGAAAAATAAGAAGTCTTCCATGCTAATAGGTTGGATACATACCACCTAGGACACCAAGACAGGGGGTGTGAAATAAACACCACTGAACTATCTGCATTCACCTTGTGCTAGTGAAGCCAGCGCAGGGCAGAGCAGGAGCATTGGTAAGGGAGCTGGGCTTTGGGATCAGGCCCCCCTCACCTCAAGATGTTTCATGATCATTCACTAAGAGCAAAGGGCCCCAATATTCTCAATGTCAGGGAATATCCTTGATTTTGTTATCTAAATAAAATTTCTTATGCACTGAGAGAAGTCCGGCACACCCCTGCCTCATCACTTCCAAGGATTTGGGGAGAAATACACATGTTCCTGTTCTTGGTATAAGTTCCTGCTTCCAGGTGGCTACCAATCCATGCCCATTCCTTTTCCATAACTGCTGCCCTTTTTCTTCCTCACTTCACCCCAAAATTGGCCACAACCATAGTGTTGTCAAGGCAAGATCCTCAAACTTCACGAGATTCTACTAAATTTTTATTTCGACTAAGGGTAACTCAGCACAGGCAAAACTAGCTATCTACGACATCTACAGGGTCTTTTCCTTTCTCAGTCTCTCACTTGCCACCAGGTGGCCATCCCTACTCAGCCTCCAGAGGACTCTCCCTATTTTATTCTTTTTTGTTTTCCAAAAATCCTATCTTCCTCTCAGGTTCCTAGCAGACAGAAAATTCTCTGTTACTTCATCAGGCAGAGAAATTTAGTTTCTCAAACTCCACCTTAGACTGGTTGTTGCTTCCTTTACATAACCAAAAATAGGTTCTCTTTTTCTGAAATTGACTCTATTGCTGTTTAGAATATTAATGACAAGACTGAAGTCATCCTTTTGGGTATCATTCATCCTTTTCATGACAATAGCCACATGAATGTGTGCAAATTGATTAATTTATTTGGGTTTTGGTTTCCTTTCTTACTTCACATGAGTGTCTTAAAGATTAAATATAAAAACCAGCAAACACTTTCCAAATGGTAGATGCTAATATTGTTAACGAGAAAGAATTCTTACCAAAAGCAGGATTGATAAGGGCACCTCTGAGTGATGTTAGCCAACATCCACAGCCAGTAACTGGCATGCCAGGCTGAATGGGGCACCACACTCTGGCATCAGACACTGTGTTTCTTGATTCTATTGGATGCCATGTATTCTGGCAGATAGAAATATTAGGCAAATCCTCACATTCCAGAGCTGAAAATATCTTCTCCATCCCCGTTCCACCCCACCACTAACAGTAAGGGATGGTGTTCTATCTCACTTATGTTGTTTACTTCTTTCTCTCAGCAAGGAGAACAGAGCTGGACAGGAGCCCAGCTATGTGCTACACGCTTCTGCAGTCCCTTGCCTGCCATCCTATATCTGCTCTGAGAATCAACTACAGGCACAGTTTTATAGGGATCTTAATTTCCCAGTGAAACAAAGGTTGGTCTATAGATAATCTAAAAATTACTTCAGTTGACAGATGACTTAATGTCAATGAAAAATCATCTCCTAAGAGCCAACGTTAAAGCAAGTACTGGGGGCAAAATTGAGTCAGGTCCCATCAGCCCACTCCTGTTCCTAGGTTACCCTCACATCAATGACCTTAGGCTTTTTCTAAGCAAAGATTTCTCTTCTGCCTTCCCCTTTTTCTTTTCTGTCCTTTGTAGATGTTCAGAGATCAGATTACACTTGCAGACCCTCCCCTGAACCACAGCCCAGGCACTCTCCTAAAACTGAGGTAACCTAAGTGCTTTTAGACTTGAGGAACATGTTACTTTGTACCATGTGCCAAGCCATCTGCTATGTGCTTTACATGTATAAACAATGATTCTCCCAACAGCACAATGAGATATACATTTTAAATACCAAAAATTGATACTCACAGAAGTAAGTCACTTGAGTCACAGGATCAAGTAGTGAATAAACAGCCTTCAAATCCAGGTCTGTCCTGTGTTAGGTCTCATGTTTTTTACCACAAAATATTGTATTTCTGTATGACAACATTGGCTCAAAGTTCATCTACTTAGCCATATCTTCAGTGTGTAACTGCAAACAGTCTGAAATATCTCAAATTACATATTTTGGGGGGACAATGTGGCATTCCCATTTAACCTAGTAATGGTCCACTATTTGACTAATAATAGTGTCTATGATGATTGTATGGTAACATGTGGGCCATTAACATATTCCCAACTGTTTTCTTTACATGTATTAACAATGATTCTCCCAATAGCACAATAATATACACATTTTAAATACCAAAAATTGAAAAGTAAGTCACTTGAGTCATAGGATCAAGTAGTGAATAGACAGCCTTCAAATCCATGTCTGTCCTGTATCAGGTGTCCTGTTTTTCAACACAGAATATGTTTTTTCCTTGAACACTCAACCTTTTTACCATTATGCATCAATGTCTCTGCTTAGCATTCAAGGCCCTGTACAATCTGGCCTCAATGCAATATTTCAGCTTCATTTTCCATCAGGCTTTCATATGCAGACTACCTTCCAGTCAAGTGAGACCACCCGCAAAGCTCCTGATATGCCCTTAGAATGCCTTAGTAAGTGGTGGAAGATGAGAGTAAATTTTTCTGCAATAAAAACTAACAGAAATTGACAACAAAGAGACACATTTCATACCTAGTAAGAGGGCTATAATTTTTTTAAAGTGGAAAATAAGCAAGTGTCAGTAAGGTCGTGGAGAAATTGCAACCCTTGGGTATTGGTAAGAACGTAAGATGAGGCAGCTGCTGAGGAAAAAAGAGTTTGGTGGTTTCTCAAGAAGTTAAACATAGAACTATTGTATGACTCAGTAATTTTACTCCCAGGTACATATCCAAAATAATTGAAAGCAGGGAACTCAAAGAAACATTTGTACACTAATGTTCATTAGTCACAAAGACAAAAGGGGGAAACAACCCAAGTGTCCATTAATAGGTGAACAGATAAACAAAATGTAGTATATGCATAAGTGGAATATTTTTCAGTCATAAGAAGGAATCTAACTTTGACGTATGCTACAACATGGATAAATCTTGGAAACATGATGCTTAGTGAAATAAGCCAGACAGAGAAGGACAAGTAGTGTATGATACAATTCCACTTAAATGAGGTACTTAGCATTAGATAAATTCATAGAGTCAGAAAGTAGAACAGAAGTTACCAGAAGCTGGAGGGAGTGGAAAGGGGAGTTTTTGTTTAATAGAGGAAGAAGTGTTGTGGGTATGATAAAAAGTTTTAGCTGTAGATAGTAGTGATGGTTAGACAACACTGTAAATGCATATAATGCCCTCGAGGTACACATTTAAAAATAGTGACAATGATTAAATATTATTTTTCAGTGAAAAAAGGAATAGACATTGTGAAACTAGTCGCTAGTCACTTGAAAGATGAATGGACCCTGAGAACTAGCAGGGGGCAGAAAAGAATATAGAGAACTCTTAAGAACTTGAAGGCCCTACATTCTTTTTGCAGTTTACTCATTATCAAGATCTCAACTCAGGGGCTGGGGTTATGGCGCAGTGGTAGCGTGCTTGCCTAGCACGCGGGAGGCACTAGGTTCGATCCTCAGCACCACATAAAAATAAAATAAAGATATTCTGTCCACCTATAACTAAAAAATAAATATTTAAGAAAGAAAAAAAAAGATCTCAACTCAAATCTTTGCTGATGGAGACAGCTATCTATCCTAAGTGCTGAACCACCTCTTTCCACCAGATTTTGTGCTAGTCTAACTCTTGTTTTTCATTTTACTAGCACCAGTTTTAGTTTGCTAAATATTTAACTGGTTACTTTCCTTAGTTTTTATCTGTCCCCCTCATTCTATCAGGTCCCTGAAGTCAGAGACCGACCATACCTGGTGGTCACCTAATGCAGCTGACTCTAGTAGTTGGCCAAAAACTATTTGTCATCTCTGAAGACTGTGTCCTTTCCTCTATATGACATTGCCACCATCTAATTAAGGAGATTGAAGTGAAACCAATAATTACATCTTTCTCTTTACTATCACTGTCCCATTGACTAGTCTGAATACAGCTTTTTTATCTCTATATAAGAGTATATATAAAAACTGTGCTGTACAGTAATTGTTTTGATTTCTCCTTCATATTATTAGAGAAATTAATGTCTTAGGATGATCTAGAAATATTAATAATTAAGTAGAGATAGAAAGCAAAGTTTAAACCTTGATCTCACATTTCTTTCAATCTGATATTTTACTGAACATTGAGAAAAAGGATTTGAAAAATTATTCAACAAACATGAAAAAATGCTCAACACTCACCATCATCTTTTCAAATCAAAGCCACAATAAAATACCCCCTGATGACTATGTAAAAAAAGAAAAGAAAAGAAAAGAAACAGAAAATGACAAATGTTGGAGAGAATATGGTGAAAATGGAAAACTTGTACTTTTCTGATGGGAAAATAAAATAGTAAAGTCACTGCGGAAAACAGTTTTTCAGTTTCCCAATAAGTTAAACATAAAATTATCTTATGAATAAAGAATTCTATTTCTATGTACCCCAAATAATTGAAAACCTATGTTTAAACAAAACCTTATGCACAAATGTGCATAGCAGTATTATTCACAATAATCAAAAGGTACAAACAGCCCATGTCAATCACTTTCTGAATGGATATATCTGTGGTATATTCACACAACAGAATATTATACAGTCATTAAAATAATAAAGTGGTGATGCATGTTATCACATCAACAAACCTTCAAAACATTATGCTAAGTGAATAAAGCCAAATGCAAAAGGCACATGTTGTATGATTCCACTTATATGAAATATCCAGAACAGGAAAATCCAGAGAGACAGAAAGTAGATTGGTGGTTGCCAGGGGTGGGATGAGGGGGTTGTAGGGAACAGTTGCACAAGGTTTCCTTCTGGGGTGATGAAAATGTCCTAGAATTAGGTATGCTTATGGATGTACAACATTGGAAATGTACTTAAGGCCACTAAATTATACGCTTTAAGATGACTAAAGTGATTATTTTAATGTTGGGATTTTTACCATAATAATAAAGGTTTTAAAGTCCATAGAAGCCGGGCGCGGTGGCTCACGCTTGTAATCCCAGCACTTAGGGAGGCTGAGACAGGAGAATCGTGAGTTCAAAGCCAGCCTCAGCAACAGCGAAGAGCTAAGCAACTCAGTGAGACCCTGTCTCTACATAAAACACAAAATAGGGCTGGGGGTGTGGCTCAGTGGTCGAGTACCCCTGAGATCAATCCCCAGTACCAAAAAAAATAAAAAAAAATAAATAAAGTCCATAGAAATAATTGACTCATAAAAAGTGCTCTCTTTATCTAAAAACTCATTGACCCAGGGAGAATTTCCTTGAGGAATATATTCCCAGCCTAAAAGCAAATGTTTATTTGGATTTTTTTTAACTCAACCAGATGTCAAGTTAAAGTACTGGATTCTCTTTTTTGTCCTTAAAATTTTAGGCATAAATGATTGACATAGTATGTGGTTATGAATTAGGAAGAACTGATATTTTGAGAAATTTATCAAATTGGTCAGAGTATCCTGGATTCAAGACAATTTAAAAAACAATCAACCATAAGAAAACAGCCAAAGTATTTTTAAAATTTTTAGACCTATATTCCCTGAGAAGATTCCTGACATGGATTCTAGAGCCCGATCTCACCACCGATAACATTCAGACATTCATCTGTTGTTACCAATTATCTATTAACCTGTTAATCAGTGGTGAAGAATGAAGACCCCTTTTCAGTATGTGAAAATTGAAAGGGAAGAACATCTTTGGTAGATTTCACCTTTTGGGAACTGGTAACTGATTAAAAAAATGTCTAGCATATCAAATCCAATATAGTCATTAGGTTCTATTAAAATGGATTTTCTTTCCAGACAACTTAAATGGACAAATATAATTGAAAGAAAAAATATGCATTCCTCCTACCATTAGGGATAATGCTCTGCATAAAATCTATAGTAATTTCAGCTGCAGCCACTTATTAGGAAATACAATATTATTCCTGGAGTCGATACAACAATCGGTTGGAACAGAGAAGCCAGGAAAAACATTGTACAGTTTAATGTTTGGCACTCTTCCACCTTTTTTCTTATGGTTGTTGCTTTCTGAACACTAGTTCTGATTATAGGGTCTTTGAAATTAATTCATTCCAATATTACTATCAGAAGGTCTGTTGCAGGCAAGGTAGAGCACGTATTGTATAATATAAATAGGAATGACTTGTGAGGCTGGTAGATTCTGATTAAAATTGTTTCTCCATTTCTTTCTAGCGGGTGAATGAATCACTTAACCTTGGTCCCCTGTGATGTTCATTCATAAAATGGAAATTATAAAACAATCCTCTTCCTACCTCACAAGGTTGCTTTGAAGATTAAAAAGAGATGGCAATGGGGAAAGTGAATTGCAAGGGGTGATGCTGACTACAGTGGTGTTGATGGGCAAGAGGTGACATCAAGCCCCTGTCTTCATGGACCTGACACACTCCACGTCCTGCACTTACCTAGGGTGAGAAGTTTTTCTCCTCAAACAAAATGTAGCTTTCTAAGGGAAAATTGGGGTAAAATTTATAGGATGAAAAATCAATAATAAAGAATCAAAACACAAAAATGGAAATATTAATTTACATTCCTATTTTATTCTAATTGCTCTTACTACAATATATACCTTCCTTTCTTGTAGTTAATAATAATAAATTGAAATTTCCTCTTCACTACTCAGGGTAATTTTTAAATATACCATCCATACAAAAAATTTACAAAAGCTGATTATAGATCAAAATAAAAGCAGATTGTTCTTACATGTTTTTGGTGTTAATGCTCATCCACTGTAGAATAGGCATAACATCAAATTTCTACCATTATAAATTAATATATGGTATAGTCTTAAGAAAATACAGTTATATTATCTTGACCCTGTAGTTCTTTTATGGAAAGAGATTTTTTTTTAAATTTTTTTAGTTGTTGATTGACCTTTATTTATTCATTTGTTTATATGTGGTGCTGAGGATCGAACCCAGTGCCTCCCATATGCGAGGCAAGTGCTCTACCACTGAGCCACAACCTCAGCCCCTGGAAAGAGATTTTAAAGGTATATTTGTGGATGTTTGCAAAGACCTAGTTGTAAAGATGTTTAACACATGTTATTTGTAATATCAGCAAACTGGAAATAATCCAGTGTTCATCTGTGAATAGTCAGATAACTATGACATTTATGGGATGTGGCTGGAATGCTTTCTTTTTCTTCATACACTTCTGTGTTATCTATGATAAGCATTTATTAATTTCAATCATAACATCCATGACAAATTTTACTTACTAAAATTAAATAAACAATTGTTTTGATTATAGAAATTATTTAACAAAGGCCTTCATCTCATTCTCTCATAAAATCCCACTAAAATGATAATAAAAGGGTGTTTCAGGCTGTCGTCCTCTAAGAACAAAGGGGAAAGGGGAAGCAACAATAGCCACAAACTTTGGGAAATTGAAAAGCTTCTGAATCCCTGATAGTAGATTAACAGCCTCAAGAAAACTGAAGCCTACACTGAGAGGCGAAAGCCAAAGAGCAACCAGATTTATATTAAAGGTTCCCCCAAAGTTTCAGGAATCAACTGCACAGGCACCTCTGAAAAAGAGGCTATCAATCAAAAAGCCACATTCTCAGGGCTTCCAATTAAAATTTTAGTGTCCCATTGCTAAAGATGAGAATATGGTCAAGGAAACTCAGACAACTGAGAAAACTCTCTTAACATGAAGGCTACAACCAGAAGAGAAATAAGCAGCATGGAGGAAAGCAAGGCATGAGGGTAAATAAAGGTTCATCAGTAATCAAACCATCACTCCTGTCTGTTATTAATGTTTTCTAAGAAATGAGAGAATACTGCATCCACTAAACAAAATATGATGTGTAAAATACACTATTTGGGGGAGAGAATAGTTCTTATGAATTGAAAGTACAATAGAAGAGGTAGTAGGTATAGTTGAGGAAATCTCTCAGAAAATAGAATAAATGGATACAGGCATGGAAAACAGAAGGAAAAAAAATATGAGAAAATTAGAAAAACAACCCTAAAAAGCCAACATCTTTAAAAAAAAAAAAAAAAAAAGTTCCAGAGAGAAAACCATAAGATAATCAAGGAAATAATTTTTTAAAAATTTCCAGCACTGAAGGACCTGATTCATTAGGCTGTGAGTGTGCACTAAAGCCCAGCCCAATAGGGCTTTATGAGACATATGCAGTAACACTTCAAGCAATGGACACAAAAAGAAAATTCTATAAGCTTCTAGAGCAGAAGTCAGCAAACTATGGCTGGTAGACCAACCACACCATGTGTTTTTGCAAGTAATAACATTATGTTGGGATACAGCCATGCACATTCAATTTCATAAGGTCTATGGCTCTTTACACTGCAACAGCAGAGTTGCCTAGAAGCAACAGAAACTCTGTGACCTACAAAGCATGAAATACTACATCACTCTTATGGAAGTCTGCTCACTCTTGTTCTAGGAAGAAAAACAACAGATCTCACCCACAAAGAACACAATAAAAATTTCAGGCTTCCAATACCTAAACAAAACAACAACAAAAATGCTCTCAGGCACCCTTAACAGGAAATTACTGTTTGTGTTCCACCAACGTAAGGGAGTGAATTGAGATAAAGGAAGGTATAAAATAAAGGACACAGATAATTCAACTCAACAGAGGAGCATGAGTCCAGGAAGACAGGTATAAACCCAGGCCAATAAATTCTGTTTTTTTAATTTTTTTGCTCCTACAGGAGCTATTTGTGGCGCATCTTACTTCTCACACATCTTTTTCCCCATGGTTGATAACAGCCCAAGCGTTTCTTGTGGGGACCCATGCCCTCTGCTCACTCTTAGTCCACATGGTCAGGTCCTATCCCAGGTACTGGAAGCGGAATGTGTGACCCAGACCTGGCCATCAAAGCACAACGACCTCTGTGTCTAGTGATAGACTTTGTTCTGGGACAGACTCGGGATCTCAGCTACTCCAATCACAGTGATTCTCATGAAATTTTCAGGGGCTACTGGTAAAGCTTCTTACTCTCTCTGCCCAGACTTGCACCTGCAGTAATGTGAGACTGTGGCTCTTGTCGCCACCTTGCCAGCCAGCCTGTGGATGCCAATCTGAAACCCACAGGATAGAGGAGAGCAAAGCAGAACTGACCCAGCAAATGGGGCATGGTGAAGCCCCGACAACACCGGGAGAGATGAGCCCGGATGGCCCTGACACTAGACTAGCCTCCACCAGGGCACAGGATGCTACCTGTTTTATTAACAAAAATTCATATCACCACTGCCTACAACAACGTCTGAAACATAGGAGATGCTTGGTAAATATCTGCTGAACAGACCATCTAAGCCCTAGGTATGACATTATTCTTTGGCTTTTCAATTACAAGGGCCAATAAATTTCCTTTTATGACAAAGGCATTTGGAGTCAGGTTTCTGTCATTGGCAATTAACGTCCTAACTAAGTTGCCACACTTCTAAATAAACCTACCCTTCTCAAACATCCCAACAAAATATTCCTTAACTACTCCTTCCCTGGCAAAGCCTGTGCTTATTAACTGGTATAATATCTACCTACTCTTTTCATAAATCAATGTGCAGTTGTCTGTGACTTGAATTAGAAATCACAGCTTTTTCTGCACCCAGTTGCTACTTACAACTAATCCAACCACTTGCTCATTTTATACCTTCTCCTCTTAGAATTGTTGAATCAGACTTACATGAAGATTGTTAAAGGAAAAAAAAATAACAGCAGACAAGATGAACAAACAGAAGTTGATTTTATTCTGATGAGATGGCCAACAACAGCGGAGAGAGCACAGAGCAAGATTAGCCACACAGCCAGCTCTGTAGAGACTAGAGGCTGAAGAGATTCCAACCCTGGGATGGAAGGATTATGGCCATCTATATGTTAATTGGCCTACTATAAGTCTTCAGACTTATAGTTTTACACTTTGAAACCAGAGCCTCAGGAAGTTAGGCCACTACTCTCCCAGCTAAAGGGAGACAGGGATGCTATCTTGTTTGGTGATTACATTTCCAAGGAATGGCTTGGTCCTTGGTCTTCCAGAAAAACATTCTTGGGTTATAAAACTGGCAACAGGCTTTTAAAAAAGATTTACATCTCAAAGAGATTAAGGAAGAATTTGCAATGACAAGGTTTCTGAAAGTAAATGCTGAGAAGGGAGGTCACCCAAGAGTCTAGAAGAAGCCCGTCTAAAGTCCAGTCAAGCAGAGAAGAAAATCAAAGCCACCTGGGTCAAGATTTTTAGGAAACTGACAGCAAAATTATTTTTTATGATTCACAAAACATTTATCAAAATGTTCTATTTCCACTAGATTTCTTGCCAAGAAAAATAAAACAGTTAATTTTATTTATTCAGGGAAAAATTTGAAGAGCGTTAACCTTATGTCCAGCAAAAGAACTTGAATTTCCTCGAATAATATCCACTAGTCCTCTCAGAGCACAGGGAAATACACTGCCTTGATCTTGGGCTTTCCAGCCTCCAGAATTATGAAGAATAAATTCTGGTTGCTCATAAACCACCCTGTTCATGGCATTTTGTCATAGCAGCCTAAAAGGGATCAAGACACCAACAAAGGGGGAAAGGTTGTACAATGGAAATCAGGTAAAGTTATTTTGCTGCAGCAATTTAGAAACTCCTAAAGAGGGAAGTTAATGAAATGTAAAGGCTGAATCAAAGAGGAAGTGGAGTTAAGAACTTCAAAGGTGATGTCTCAAAAATACGGGAGAGATGACACAATAGATAGACTTAAAATAATTCTGGGCCAGCACGGAAAAGATTGTGGTTCTCCCTGGACTCACCCAGAATGTTCACACTAGCATTTTCCCAGGACATGAGTTCCTCAAGATGTTCTGTAGCTATAATTCGTTCAAATTATTTTGATAAATTCTGAAGTCTATGGGCTTCCCCATTCTCCTAACTTGAGATGCAGAACACACCAGTGCACCACAGGCTCAGAGACCAAGTGCAAGAGACCAACTTACACTGTTTAACCCTGTATTCTCACACTGGACTACAGAATCATTTTTCCCCCTCATGAAACATGTACTAATCTGTTCAAATTAGTGTTTGAGATGCTGACCCATTCCCAGTCTCTCGTCATTTCCTTCTACCAGCCTCCACATGCAGCAAGAACCTGGCTTCTGCACTTGCTGCCTGCTGCTCCTGGGAGCTCATGCCTCCCCCCGGTCCAGCACTCACATGAATGATGCCCACAGCTTTTCTGGCCCCCTCCACTCCAATGATCTTCCCTTCCAACCCTCATTAGCTCTCCATTCTCATGAGCACATCTTAACCTGATTATCTCCCAGAACCCCTGCTCTCCTGAAATTTTAAATGTAGAAATTTTCTCTGTCAAAGTAGTGGATGAAAACACTCTTCTGGGCTAACTCCACCTTAAATCTCTACAAGTCAGAACTCCAGAAAATCAAAAGGAACCAAAATTATCAAACAGAATGTTTCTGAAGACACACTTTACGTTGTTGTGAATCATTCTATTTGGTCCCTTTTAATAAATTTGGGTACTTTCATTGTCAAATCAGTAATGCCATTACCCCTTCCCTCACTGACCTTTTCATTGCTTTTCCTATCAAAATATTGATCTAGTGGTGTCATTGCTAAAGATCAAATAGTTTGGGCTGAGGTTGTGGCTCAGTGGTAGAGCGCTTGCCTCGCATGCGTGAGGCCCTGGGTTCGATCCTCAGCACCACATACAAAGCAATAAAATAAAGACATTGTGTCCATCTACAACTAAAAAAATATTAAAAAAAGAAAGATCAAATAGTTTGCAGACACTACTGGGACAGGTTACACAAAGCTTTCCACTGGTTTACAAATTAACAGAGAAAAAATATTCTTTCTGGCTAAAAGTGTTGTTTTTAGTTGATTTAAACTCTTCTAAAAGGAAGTTAAGATATGTTGATTTTTATAAATTAAAACAGGAAGAAAGGTAGTAAAGAAGGAAAGAATGGGCCCATGACCCTCCAGAGACTGGAGCACTGAGCCCGTGCAGACAGAGATGCAGTGTTGGGGTTCCCTATCCACCAACTGGTGGCTCCACCCAAACCGCCTCCATCTTGTGACATTGCAGCCACCTCCATAACCCTACTCACATGGTAATCTCCACCGTGGGACAATGAACAGGGCCAGGAGGCAGCTGCCCATTTCAGTACTGCATGCCACAGTGCAGGCCACTCAATGCAATCACACAGCCCATGCTTCTAGCCCCATCTCTGAAAGCAATTGCCTCCATCTTGGGGCACCTCCACTGTGATCTTGGGTTACCTCCACTGCTGCCTCTACCATCTTTAGCTGGGGCAGCTTCCACCTTGGGACATTGACTGGGGCCTGGAAACTCAACATCAAGGTACCTATAGACTTGATACTACTGCCACCACCAACTAGGGACATGCCCACATCCATCCAGGGTCAACAACCAGGACCTAGAAAACCATTACCAAGGTCCCTGTAGGCCTGGTTGTACCAGACGTATCCCTACTAGGTCTGCTAACAGACACCATCCTATTGCAGAGGCAACAGGGAGCTTTGTATGGGGTTGCCTCTCTCTCTTTTTTCTCCTACTAATAACCAACTCCTTTTGATTCCCCTTTCATTTGTCCTATAATCTAATAACTCTATATTCTCACATTCAAGCATATCAACATCACATCCTGTACCCCCAACCCATTCTCTCTCTGTCCACCATTAGAAACTGTAAATCCTTATGCAAACCTACTGGCTATCTGGTAGAAGATAACCAAACATACCATTTCTGTTTATAGCAACAAAACTGTAAATGTCTAAATAGGAGACAATGGATTTATTACTGCATATTTGTTGCATTAGGTGCTATAAACATTGATCTCCCCTTAAAGGTGAGGTAATGATAACCTTCAGGGACACTACAAGATTATAGGATAGAAACTGCAATACCTCATATCTGCACTGCAAGAGAGGAAGACACATAGACAATATGAAAAAAACAAGGAAGGAAAGTACCCCCCAAAAAACAAGATATTACAATAATAGAAGCCATTGACAGCACAGGAGATGAAATGTCAGAAAAGGAATTCAGAATGTACATAATTAAAGTGATATATGAATTAAAGAAAGACCTAAGTGAACAAATACAGGCAAAAATTGATCACTCCAAAAAAGAGATAAGAGAGTAAGTACAGGCAACCATTGATCACACCAACAAAGAGATAAGGGAGCAAATACAGGTAGCAAAAGATTGCTTCAAAATATAGAGATTCTGAAAAAAAAAAAAAAAAAAAAAAAAAAAATAAAAAAAAAAAAAAAAAAAAAAAAAAAAAAAAACAGAAATACTTGAAATGAAGGAAACAATAAACCAAATTAAAAACTCAATAGAAAGCATCACCAACAGACTAGATCACTTGGAAGACAGAACCTCAGACAATGAAGACAAAATATACAATCTTGAAAATAAACTTGACCACGTGGAGAAGATGGTAAGAAATCATGAGCAAAACACACAAGAATTATGAGATAACATCAAAAGACCAAATCCAAGATTTATTGAGATAGAGGAAGGTACAGAGATTCAAACCAAAGGAATGCACAATTTCTTCAATGAAATAACTTCAGAAAATTTCCCAAACATGAAGAATGAATTGGAAAATCAAATACGAGAGATTTACAGGACACCAAAAGTACAAAATTGCAACAGATCTACACCAAGGCACATTATGAATGAAAATATAATGAAAATGCCCAGCATACAGAATGAGGATAGAATTTTAAAGGCTGCAAGAGAGAGAGATAAGATTACATATAGGGAGAGACCAATTTGGATCTCAGCAGATTTTTCAACCCAGACCCTAAAAGTCAGGAGATCCTTGAACAACATATACCAAGTTTTGAAATAAAATGGATGCCAACCAAGAATCTTATATCCAGCAAAATTAAGCTTCAGATTTGATGACAAAATAAAAACCTTCCATGATAAACGAAAGTTAAAAGAATTTACAATAAGAAAGCCTGCACTACAGAACATTCTTGGCAAAATATTTCATGAGGAGGAAATGAATAATAGCAATGAAAATCTGCAAAGAGAAGTACACTGAAGGAAAAGCCAATCAAAGGAGAAACCAAGTCAAATTAAAGACCAAAAATAAACCAAAATGACTGGGAAACATATCTCAATAATAACTACAAAACATATCTCAATAATAACTCTGAATGTGAATGTCCTAAACTCATCAATTAAAAGAAATAGACTGGAATATTGGATTTTAAAAAAAGACCTGTCTTCAAGAGACTCATCTCACGTGAAAAGACATCCACAACTGAAGGTGAAATGATGGGAAAAAACACACTGCTCACATGGACTGCATAAACAAGCAGCAGTTTCCATCCTCATATCAGATAAAGTGAAATTCAAACCAAAGTTAGTGAAAAGGGATAAAGAAGGACATTTCATACTACTTAAGGGAATCATTCATCAACAAGACATAACAATCATAAATATCTATGCCCCAAACAATGGGGCATTTGTGTATATCAAATGAACCCTTTTCCACTTCAAGAATCAAAAAGAACACTACACAATAATACTTGGTGACTTTAACACACCCCTTTCACCACTGGATAGAACTTCCAAACAAAAACTAAACAAAGAAACTACAGAACTCAATGAAGCAATCAATAATTTAGACTTAACAGACATATGTAGAATATTCTATCCATCAACAAATGAATACACATTTTTCTCAGCAGCACATGGATCCTTCTCAAAAACAGATCATAAGTTATGCCACAAAGCAAGTCTTAGAAAATAAAAAAAAAATAGAGATACTACCCTGCATTCTATAATGGAATGAAATCAGAAACCAATGATAAAATAAAAAATAGAAGCTACTCCAACACCTGGAGACTAAATAATATGCTATTGAATGATGCATGGATAACAGAAGACATCAGGGAGGACATAAAAAAATTCTTAGAGGTAAATGAGAACTTTGATACAACATATCAAAATCTCTGGGACTCTATGAAGGCAGTGCTAAGAGGAAAGTTCATTGCATTAAGCTCATTTATTAAAAGAAGAAAAAGTCAACAAATAAGTGACCTGACATTACATCTCAAAGCCCTAGAAAAATAGGAACAAACCAACACCAAAGGAAGTCGATACAGGAAATAATTAAAATAAAGGCTGAAATCGATGAAATTGAAACAAAGAAAACAATTTTTAAAAATGACAAAACAAAAAGCTGGTTCTTTCAAAAAATAAATAAAATTGATAAACCATTAGCTACCCAAACAAAAAAGAGAGAGAAAACTCAAATTACTAAATTTGTGATGAAAAAGGAAATATCACAACAGACACAATTGAAATACAGAAGACAATTAGAAACTATTTTGAAAATTTATATTCCAAGAAAATAGAAAACCTTGAAGACACCAACAAATTTCTAGAGCCATGTGATTTACCCAAACTGAACAAGGAGGGCATACACAATTTAAACAGATCAATTTCAAGCAAGCAAACAGAAGACACCATCAAAAGTCTACCAACTAAGAAAAGCCCAGGACCAGATAGATTCTCAGCTGAGTTCTACAAGACCTACATAGAAGAATTAATACCAATACTCCTCAAATTATTTCATGAAATAGAAAAAGAAGGAACCCTTTCAAATTCATTCTATGAGGCTAGTATCATCCTGATACCAAAACCAGACAAAGACACATCAAAGAAAGAAAATTTCAGACCAATATCTCTGATGAACATAAATGTAAAAATTCTCAATAAAATTTTGGCAAATCACATAGAAAAACATATTAACAAAATAGTGCACCATAATAAAGTAGGATTCATTCCAGGAATTCAACATTGGTTGAACATATGGAAATCAGTATATATAATTCATCACATCAATAGACTTAAAGATAAGAATCACATGATTACATCAATTGATGGAAAGAAAACATTTGACAAAATACAGCACCCTTTCATGTTCAAAATGCTAGAAAACCTACAGACAGTAGAATATATTTCAACATTGTAAAAGCTATCTATACTAAACCCAAGCCAACATCATTCTAAATGGATAAAAATTGGAAGCATTGCCTCTAAAAACTGGAACAAGACAGGAATGCCCTCTTTCACCACTTCTACTCTACATAGCCCTTGAAACTCTAGCCAGAGCAATTAGATAAAGGAAATTAAAGGGATACGAATAGGAAAAGAAGAACTCAAACTATCATTTGCAGACGACATGATTCTATACTTAAAGGATCCAAAAAATTCCACCAGGAAATTTCGAGAAATTATTAATGAATTCAGCAAAGTAGCAGGATTCAAAATCAATACCCATAAGTCAAATGCATTTCTTTTTTTTTTTAATTTTTTTTAGTTGTTGATGGATTTTTATTTTATTCATTTAGTATATATATGTGGTGCTGAGGATTGAACCCAATGCCTCACGCATGCTAGGCAAGCACTCTGCCACTGAGCCACAACTCCAGCCCAGTCAAATGCATTTCTATACATCAGTAATGAATCCTCTGAAAGAGAAATGAGGAAAACTACCCCATTCATAATAGCCTAAAAATAAAACATACTTGGGAATATATTTAACAAAAGAGGTAGAAGACCTCTATAATGAAAATTACACAACACTAAAGAAAGAAATTGAAGAAGACCTTAGAAGATGGATAGGCAGAATCAATATTGTCAAAATGGCCACATTACCCAAAGCACTACATAGATTCAATGCAATTCCAATTAAAATCCCAATGTCATTCCTTATAAAAATAGAAAAAGCAATCATGAAATTTATTTGGAAAAATAAGAGACCCAGAATAGCCAAAGCCATCCTCAGCAAGAACAGTGAAGCAGGAGGCATCACAATACCAGGACTTAAACTATACTACAAAGCTATAGCAACAAAAAAGGCATGGTATTGGCACCAAAATAGACATGTAGACCAATGGTAAAGAATTGAAGACACAGTGCAAACCCACATAAATATAGTTTTCTCATACTAGACAATGGCACCATAAACATACGTTAGAGAAAAGATAGCCTCTTCAACATATGGTGCTAGGAAACTGGAAATCCATATGCACCAAAATGAAACTCAACTCAACTCAAAGTGAATCAAGGACCTAGGAATTAGACCAGAGACCCTACGCCTAATAGAAGAAAAAATAGGCCCAAATCTTCATCACATCGGATTAGGCCCCAACTTCCTTAACAAGACTCCTAAAGCACAAGAAATAAAATCAAGAATCAAAAGCCGGGTGCGGTGGCTCAAGCCTGTAATCCCAGCACTTAGGGAGGCTGAGACAGGAGAATCGCGAGTTCAAAGCCAGCCTCAGCAATGGCGAGGCGCTAAGCACCTCAGTGAGACCCTGTCTCTACATAAAACACAAAATAGGGCTGGGGATGTGGCTCAGTGGTCGAGTGCCCCTGAG
>PVHX01004276.1:5150-128465 GCA_004024805.1 Geosciurus inauris | reverse complement strand
GGGAGCTGGGGGCAGGGAGCTGGGGGCAGGGAGCAGGACACCTGCTCATCAGTTCTGCAGCCCAAAGATGCTGGAGAGGCAGCCACGTGGGGAAAGGAGCTGTCTTTCTGAGACTCAGATTTGATCCCACCAAGGAAAGGAATGGGGAGCTTGGTTTGCCCACCAGTCTTTCCCGCATCTCCTAGGCACACATAGATTTGCTTTGGGGGACCCCCTCCCCTGATTGCACATCAGCTTGGTGGGTGGGACTGTCCGGTAAGGCATCCCTGAATCGGGCCTGTCAGACACACTGTCCCTGGAGTATTGCCCAGGCCCGAAGGTGGAGCAAGCCCTGGACAGCCCCCTTGGCAGTGGGTGGGCTTCCCTAGAGCCTGGGGTGCTCACTTCCTGAGGCTGGTAAGGGCGGGACCTGCCTCCTCCCAGGGTGCTGGGAGATGGAACTGGTCAGTGCATGGAAAGCTCTTGGCGTCCTGCAGCTCTGACGCCTGTTACCGGGGTGCATGTGGCCATGCCAGAGTACCTCGGGCTCAAGCAGACAGGTCCTTGGGTCCTTGCCACCAGCTTCCCCCTGGCATTCTCATCAGTGGCTTTTCTGGCTCGAGTCGTCAGAGTCAATTTCAGCTGCTCGTGTGGGACGCACCTCACTCGATCCCTCACTAGGTTGAGCGCTCTTGGTGACGACCAGGGGCGGGTCCTGGCTGGCTGGCTGGAGGTGACTGCACCCACCGCTTGCTCTCTGCCCTTCCCCGGAGGCCCGAGGCCATTGAGTACAGTCTGATATCTACATGGTTTCCTCCTGGTGAAACTTGGGGTGTCTCCTGTCGTACTGTGAACCCCCATACCCTGTTCATCCACCACTGCTGCATGGAGGCAGGGACCCTATTTCTACTCACTATTGAATCTTCCCCCCGAACACTTAGTGGGTGTGCAATACCAGCCAGTCACGTGGGTGAGTCAGCTACCTTTGGCCTCCTGGCTAAAAAGAGGGCTGGGAGTGAAGCTTTCTATTTAAGGCTTACAGCATGTGGAATTTAGGCTGGATTCCTGGGTGAACTTCCTGGCAGCAAAGACCTGGTCTTAGTCCTACATTCTCTCCTGAAGACCGTGAGGTAATCAAAGTGGTGGGGGCATCCTAATTCTTTACCACCAGTAGCACTTAAGGGTTCACCGCATATCTCCACACCCACCATTCCATTTAGACCTCACATCACACATGAAGACAGCTGGTCTCGTGCCCACCTGGAGGAGAGAACCTGAGGCTCAGACGATGGGAAGCTGGCCACGTGCCAAGCTGCATGCCAACCTGGGTTTAGCGCTACAAGCTCACCTGCCTTTCCCCCTGGGCCAGCGCGCTGGTCCATTCAGCCCTGGGGTCTGGAAGGAGTTGGGCCAGCTCCACGGGCACTCAGGGGCTGCCCACTGGACGCCTGACCGGGGCTGGGGCTGTGTGGGCCACCTGGCCGATGGCTCTGCCTCCATCCTTCCCTACCAGCCAAGCGGGCGCTGTATCCCCAGTCCCCAGCAAGGATACGCTTGTGCCCTGGTCACACGGCTTGGTGAGCAGAGCCCCACAGACTGGGCCTGCCCGGAGGCTCCACCTCCTCCCCACTTCCGCCCTTCCTTGGCTCTGCGAGCACACATCTGCCCTCAGCCAGCCTGGCTCCTGCCTGCCTCCCGGCCTCTGCTGCACATTTCCTCCTCCCTACCCCACCCCACTGACTCAGGTCCCCTAAGAGGGCTGGCAGGGACACTGGGAGTGATGTTTTGTTAAAATACCCTCCAGGCTCTTGAGGGCGGGCATCCCTGCTCCCCAGCCCTGGCACAGGGCCTGGCTCTGAGAACAGGTCTCCCGATGTGTTTGTTGAATGAATGAATGAATGACGTCCCCCTTGAGCTGAGGTTCTGTCCAC
The DNA here is from genome assembly GCA_004024805.1 of Geosciurus inauris. Lineage (NCBI taxonomy): Eukaryota > Metazoa > Chordata > Mammalia > Rodentia > Sciuridae > Geosciurus > Geosciurus inauris. The sequence goes on along the minus strand of PVHX01004276.1, from coordinate 126,555 downwards.
ACGCCGGGCCCAGGCTTGTGTCCTGGCCAGCTCTGTCTCCTCTGCCCGTCCTTTCCGGAGTGAGAGAGTCCCGCCTGGCTCCCTGCACTCCAGCTGCCGTCTAGGGGCTGAAATGATAGCCCAAGGTGGAGGGAAGGGGCAGGTGTCCGGTTCCCTCTGGGCTCTCCTTGGGGGGGGGCCTGGCCTGTCCCTCACAGGTGATGGGGTGGCGGGGAGGAGCATTGGCAGGGCAGTTAACTGTCCACAGAGTCCTTGAAATTCTTGTGGACACTGCCATTTGGGAGAGAAGAGGCCTCATTTTGCAGATGAGGGCGTGAGGCTTGGAGACCCCGCCTAAGGTCACCCTGCTGGGGAGGGCCCCAGGCCTTGGTTTGTCTATTTCTTCCCAAGTCTGAAATCATGGCCCCCGTGGGGGCGTTTCCATCCCACAGAGCAGCCCTGCAGGCCCGGCTCCTGCAGCTCTGGCTGTGAATCCCGAGGCAGCACACTCCCCACTGGGTTCCCAGACTTGGCCACTGTCTAGGGACCTGTGTTCTTGGGAAAGTCACCACTGCCCGAGTCTTGGTTTCCTTGTCTTCTAAAGAGGGAGGGTGTTGGTGGGGGAAAGAGGCCATGTCTTAGACCCCCAGGCCTGGAATGGCCCCTTCTCTCCCTCCTGAACCCAGAAGGGGTCAGCTCGCCATGGAGACTCTGAGAGCCCAGTGGACTCAGCCTTTTCCTCCCTCTGCGGGGGGCTGAGCAGTCACTTTTATCTCAGTGTGCAGGACCCAGCTCCCCCAGGACACAGGTTGCTGGCAGCCCCCCACGCGCAAACTCATTGGGGAACTGTGAAAGATCACGTGAGGGGCAAGCACTGGAGGGCCCTGGGGGGGACAGGGCACGGCCAGGAAGGCTTTGAGGGTTTCAAACTGACTGTCAAGAGCAGCGGGCGGGGAGTGTTGGCCACGGGCAGGGCCCTGGAGGAGGAAAGAGGTGCCATCCAGGGTGGGGCCGGTGGACGTGGTGGGGCAGCGCCTCCCTGCCACCTGCAGGGGTGCGGTTGGAGTTGCTGGTGGGGGCTTGCCCGCCCGCCCGCCTGCCAGGGCCAGGGGCGGGACCTCAGCTGAGGCCTGAGTGGCAGCTGTGGAGCTAGGGGGCTGTCCCCAGACGGTGCCCTAGGAAGGTGAGGTTGACTTTTCTCGGTGCGTGAAGCTGGAAACACTTTGGAGCCTCTGTGGGGTGATGCGTGGTGGCTTGGGCTGTCCAGAGAGACAGTGGCCTCAAGGAAGAAATGCCGTCTTTGGAGACTGCGCACTTTGCCCAGTGTCCAGACCTGGCAAGGAGGGACGCTCAGCCCTTCTCAGGCCCTGGCAAGATTGCAAGCCCTGGCACGGGCTGCCCCCACCAGCGCACATACGTAGGTCTTGCACCAAGAGGGAGCGGGGGAGAGGCCCGGGGGAAGCTTCTAGACGTCCAGCAGGGAGGGCGCTGGGGTCTGACAGAGCGCCAGGTCCCATCTGCACTCCGATCCCACGTGTGAGCTCAGGAATCTCTTCGTCGCTTTCAACGTTGTTTTCTCCAGAGACACGGGTGGCTCTTCATGGTGGCTTGTGGGAGGGCACACGGGATGACACATGGAGTCCCCCCACACAGTACCCAGCACATAGCAAGTGTGTGCAAAGTGGTGGCTCCTGCAGTGTGATGGGCTCTCCCCCGCCCAGTGTGAAGGGAAAGAATTGTTCCCGAAGGAGGGGACACAGCGTGGATTCCCCCACTGGGAACCGTGAACCCCACAGTGCCAACCAGAAGGAGCTGGAAATGACCTGCACCATCCCCTACCCCCATCAGTCAGGCAAATGCCCCACCAATGAGCTGGGCCCCTTTCACCCCATTTTACAGCTGAAAACACTGAGACCTGGGAGGGACGTTCTCTTCCTTCTGCATGCACGGAACAGGACGGGGGCAGGTCTTCTCCCAGGAAGCCCTGGTGCTTCATCCGGGGCCTCGCCAGGCTCACACCCCCTGAAGAACCCTGCAGGAGCACTGGTCCCTAGAGTAGGGCGAGGACTTGGCGGTGCTCGGTGGGGGAGCCTCCCCAGCCTCATAAATCACAGGCACAGCTCCGGAGTGTCTGGGAGGGTGGCAGCTGAGCTGCAGGGATTTTGTTCCTTTGTAGGCTATTTCCTTTGGCCCTCTGGTTTCTCTTTCTGCAATGGCACTGGGGGATCCTCCGATGGGCTCATTTGTCACCAGTCCTGGGTGCTTTGCATTATCTCCCCAGACAGCCTCTTCTTCCCCTCGCTAGAGAGTCCCCAGAGGAAAGCGTCCATCAGATGCCCTGGCACCTGCGGGGGGAGGCCAGGCTGGGCAGGAGGGGCAGCGGCAGGGTCCACAGCGGCTCATCACCCAGCCGGCTCATCACCCAGCCAGCGCTGGTGTTTGTCAAGTGGGAATTTAAGCCCCACAATAGCCAAAGGCCAGGTGTCTGGCGCCACAGAAGCAGGTGATGAGCTGCTAATTGTCAGCAGGCACCTAATGTCCCAGGCAGGGGCGGAAGGAGAGAGGTGGGGGTGGCAGAGGCCGCCACATCACAAAGACTTCTTTGTTCAATTCTGCAGCAGAAAAGTGGGTCGGAGCTCAGCTTGGAGGGGAAGCCGTGTGGACAGGATTCCTAGGGCCTGGCTGGGGAGCTTGAGATGGGGCAGGGGAGAGGCCGGGAGCAGAGGGCCTGGTTCCTGGGACCCAGAACCTGCAGAGAGTAGCTTCTTGTTGTAGGACACAGGACAACAAGGGACTGGGCGAGTGGCTGAGCGGGCCATGGCCCTCATGGAGCCTCTCTAGGGCTGCAGCAGCTCAGCACGTGGTCACATGTGACTATTGACGTTTAAATTAAAACTAAAGTTTCTCAGCTCTGGGGTGATGGAATTCAATAGCCTCTAGTTCCTCAGCCACACTATACACTCTTCAAGTGCTCCATAGTCACCTGTGACCGTGGCTACCATATTGGATGGGCAGCTGGGACATTTCCATCTCTGCAGAAAGTTCCACAGATAATCTGGACTAGGGCACTCCCTCCGGTGGGGAGTGCGGCGCCCATTGCCATACAACACCCGCCGAAGGGTCACCCAGAGGGGGACTTACCTTTTCCCTTGTTCAGATGGTCCTGGTGGCCAGGAGACAGGCTCAGGCTGATGGTGGGTCTTTAGTGCCCCTTTCCAGCAGAGAGATAATAGGTCCCCGCGGCCAGCCTTCCCTGAGGGAGCAAGATCTTCCTTACGGTGTTGTTTTCTGTGTAATCATCTTTTCTGTCGCCCCCCTGTTTAAGACAAGTGATGTTGGTTAGCCATTTGGGGCAGTGATTTAAATTCATTCTTAAAAAAAAAAAAAACCAGCTTTATTTAAGTAAATAGTGAGTCAAGTTAAAGCAAAAATCCGTTAAGTACAAGGCAGAGCAGGTGGTACAGAGATACGGCCGATCTGTGAAGGTGGCGGGTGTGAATGTCTGCGGTTAGAGCCAGCTGGGGTGGTGGCTGCCTCTCGGAGGCAGGCAGAGCGCGGCTTGGGTTCAGCGCCTCCCTGTGAAAGTTCTGTGATTTGGGGACTAGTTGGTACACTCCCTAGGGTCAGGTTCCAGCGGGGAAGGGCAAGCTTGCCCTGGGGCACTGGGGAGGGCCATCGAAGGGGCTGTTGGCATGGATTTGGGGAGGCAGTAGGGGTGGCCAGCCCTTGGGGGCAGAGAGCCTGAGGCCTGGTGGAGTCACTGAGAGAGAGGGCTCCCCGACAACATGGCGGCCCTGAGCAGAGACGTGTGTGAGCTCCTGTGGACCCGGGAGGGGGCTGGAGGAAAAAGCACCCCAGCTTCATGCGTCACTTGTTGGTGCTACCCAGTGACCAGACCCCCTGGAGTCCATCTAGATTGATGGACAGCACAGAGCGGGTGGCCAGGGGGACAGTGAGCTGGATGCAGCCCTCGTGAAGTCACAGGGACCCAGCAGTGTCCCATGAAGCCTCAGCTTCCCTGTTCACAGGGGAGGGCTGTGCTCCTGCCAACAGAGCCACTGTAACAGTGACTGGTGCTGGGACCGACCGCCATGTCTGTTCTCAGCTGACAGCCGTAAGGTCCCTCTGCCTGTGGCCCGTCCTGTGCTGTGCTGTACTTTTCCCCAGTCCAGAAGTAGCATCTGAGTCGGGGGCTTTAGGAAGGGTGGAACCGGCATTTATGGGGAGCATGAAGCCCCAGGGGCAGACGCTGGGGGGGACCTGTGCTCTGCCCAGGGGAGGCGCCCGCGCCCTGTGCTGCTGGTGGTGACCTTTGTGGCGCGTCACTTCTCTGCTCTCCAGTGTCCCTGCTCCTCCTCACTCCCCTCCGGCTGGCTGATGGATGGCTCCACCCTAGGGCACTCCCGTCCGTCATTCCCTGGTCTATTTTCCACCCTATTTCCCACGGAGATGTTCTTTCTCCTCAGATCCATTTAGGTCATCCTGCCTCCTGTCCCCGCTGGCTCTTCCCATGTGCAGCCTGATCCACATCAGTCACCCCGGGGTGACTCCAGGCTCGCTCCTCCCCTGAGGACAAGCAGGTACTCTCCAGCCTCCAGCTGCTCCTCACTGAGGCTGCTCCCCGCTGGCTGGTGGGGAGAAGGGAGGAGACCAGCGGGCAGGTTGACACTTTGGACCACCGGATCTTCATCTATCACCACTTCTAGAGCCATCTTCTCAGTGGGGAGTAGCTGGAGTCTGAGGAGTAGCTGGCTTCTAAGTGGACATAAAAACTCCTTGGTAAAATGTCCCCCCAGCTCCCTGGGCTCCTGGCGTCTGAGTTGGCAGAGTCGGCTCTCCTCTTGACCCTCGATTTTCCCTTGTCCGGCCCCCCTTTTCCATCCACCTGATGGTTCAAATTGACTTTGATGAGAACTAATTTTGCCGGTTGAAATTCACGAGATGCTCGCACACCCGGTGCTCTGCTGAAATTGCCGTGGCAAATACCAGTGGCAATTTCTTCCCTGGCTCATTCTCTGAAGTGCTCTGGGCAAGGCAGAGCGCCCTGCCCCTCACCAGCGTGCCATCTGCCCTGCCACCAGCCCTGCCATCTGCCCCGCCTCCACATGGGTCAGCCTTGGCCGCTCCTGCCGCTCGGTGGCCATGACCCCTCAGGAGGGCCGGTGCTTCCTGGGATCAGGATTCCTGGGGAAAGTTCCACCCATGGCTCCCTGGGCTCTCTGTGACCATGTTGGCTAAGGGGACATTTTCCATGAGGTTCCAATGGACTCTGACCAGGATTTGTCCACAGTGGTCTGCAGGGGTGTCCACCATCTGTCTGGGCTGCTGGTCCCCCGTTGTGGCACCACTGTGCCGTGTCGGCCCGCTGGGAAAAGTGCTGGGTCACAGGGCAGCTTGGACCCCCCAAGAGTCCCACTTCCCTGGGTGGCAGGCTGTGTGGGTGACTCTGCCTGGACGCCCCTCGGGGACGGCCCAGCCTCCCCGGCCTCCCTCACGGCCTTTGCCGAGCTCCACATCTGTGCTGCTACCCACATCTTCATCTCCTGAAAGTCCAGTTTAAATCGGTTCCTCGTGTTTGATTTGTTCCACGTGGGGACTTGCTGTACTGACTCTTTTTTTCTGAGTTCCTGTTACAGTGAACATGTGACTGGATTCTAAGCAGCTTTCCCTAATCCACCCGCAGCACCCCAGTTTGATAGGGAGGCCAGCCTTGGAGCCATGTGCCCTGGGACCTGGTGTCAGCAGCCCTGTGAACTTGGGGTCCCTCCCTCGATGGGCACAGCATCACCTTTAGGACTTGGTGTGCCCACCGGAAACTCTTGCCTTTGAGACAAAGCATCTGGCCAGCGGTGAGAGCTGGCAAGGAGCAGCTCTGATAGTGACGAGGAACCCTCCAAAGCCGCGCATCTCCTCCAGCACAGACGCGGCCTGTGTCATTCCGTGGCCGTTCACGGGGCGCCTGCTCTGGGCTGAGCCCTGTGCTGGGGCTGCAGAGATAAAGAAGACCCGGTACCTGTCCTCCAGGGGTTCACAGTCTCTAGGGGGCGGATGGGCGGGCCAGCAAATGACAGCGTAATTTTGGACATTCCAAAAGTGAAAGAGCTACCGCGTCCTCAGGGGGATGCAGAATGGGGGATCACTGGGAAGGGCAACGCAGGACTGGGTCTTGAAGGATGTGTAGGAGTTTGCCAGCGGAAGATGGGAGTGGAGGGATTCTAGGAGGGGACGGCTGGGGGGCAGTGACGCACAGGCTGGAAAGGGCCTGGGGCGTCTGGGGGAGTCCCAAAGGCAGGGGTGGAGGATGTGCATGTTGCAGGGAAGATACAGGCCAGCAGGTGACCCAGGACACGGAAGGAGGGCGTTTGCTGAAGGCGGCCAGTCTGCAAGGTGGCCGAGCTGAGTTTTGAAGCCGTTTGGCCTGGGTTCTGTGCTCTCTGCCCTCTTGCTTCTTCTCCACCAGCAACCCCTTCCAACTCGACATTTTGTGACCTCCCATTTTGACCCTATGTGGCTTGCATGGGCTCTGGGCCCTGGGACCCATAGCTGGGCAGCTGTGAAAGGCCACCAGCTGGGACCCTCCCAGCTGCAGGAGTCACTGGGCGGTGGCTCCCTCTGCTCTCTCAGTTCTGGCCTCGGTATTATTATTATTTCTTTCCCGCATGCTGCTAAAAGCTTCCTGCAGAGAGCACACAACCCAGCCCTTTAAAATTTAAAGAGCTTTGCTTAAACAGCATTCCTTCCCTCAGAAGGGAGACAGCAGAAGCGTGTGCAATGGTTACATTTAGTGTGATGAGTAAGTCTGAGCTTGGAAGGTGTGCAGGTGGCTGGGGAGACGTGGCTCCTGGCAATGGTCCTGGGCAAGGGTACTTGAGGGACACATCTGTGGCCAGTCTGGAACCCCAGGAAGCAGGGCCTCAGAGGGAAGGCATTGTCTAGAGTTCTGGGAAGAAGAGGTGGATGATGAGGGGACCCAGTGGGGACACAGAAACCTGTACAGAAAGTCTTGCCCATTTGTGCTCTGAGATTCCCCAGGGCCTTTGCACATGCTGTTTTCTCTGCAGAAGCCTGCTTCCCTCTGAAGCCCACCTCCCCCTTTGAGGAAGCTCACATTGTCCTCTTCATGATTCAGTTCTCAACCAAGAAATCACTGCATTCATTCATTCAATAAGTATTGCCTGTGCACCTGCTTTGTTTCCAACACCCATTGGGACCCATCTTCATGCCCCAGCACCTGCACAGGTCCTGGTGCAGACCAGGCATTTAGGGAGTTGACAGGGGCTGTGGGATCTGGAGCGAGGCTGGGGTCACCTCCCAGGAGCTTATGGCCTCAGAGGCATCTTGAGGTCTGGTGGAGCCACAGCTGCTCCAGGAAAGAAGAGAGAAGTCATTCCTTTCTTCCTTTGGGCATCTGTGTGTCCATCCCTCCCTCTGTCCATCTGCTGATGCCTGCCATGGTCCAGGTGGCTGCTGGGTGCCCGAGAGACAGCTGGGCCTGGGTCAAAGACTGAGGTGCCCTGGAAGCTGCCTTCGCCTGTGGACCTGGAGATGCTGAGCCTCCAGGGCCTGGAAGATGGTAGTTTGCCTGGCCCATGGTTTCCAAACTGTGTACCTTGGAACCCCCAGGTTCAAATGAGGGTACCCCAGACCACCTTAGGAAGTGAATGTGGGTCAAGATGATAATTGAGGGAACCCTTGTCCCCATATCAAGCCAAGAGCTCTGCTCTGCCTGTTGTATGGGGTGGAAGCCAGGGCCCTGTGTGTGCTAGGCAGGCACTCCGCCCCTGAGCTGCACGCAGCCCCCTAAGATGTGCCTCGGGTTGAGTTCAGGCAGCCCAGAAAGGAGTTTGAAATGGAGCCAGGGTGGTGGGGAGGTCCCTGCCATCAGGCCCAGGAGGTCTGGAGCCTTTCGGTTTAGGGTCCACCTTCTTCCTCTACGTATGAGAAGACAGACCTGGAGGGGCCAGTGAGTTGTCCCAGGTCACCAGTGGGAGGGAGCCTCTCGTTTCTGCCTCCTGAGCTGGGAGGAGGCCCGGAGAAGTCTGTGGGCTAGAGGCCAGGGCTCTGCTCTGGGTCCCGATGGCACGGGTGTCCCGTCCTGTGCCTCCCGAGCCCCAGCCCAGCCCCAGGACACCCCTCTCCGCCCCTCCACTGCTGGCCAGCCTGGTCTGTTCCACCCTCACGGGAGCCTTGAATTAAAGGAAATATTTTATGAGCCACGCTTCGTTATGTTTTATTAAAAGTGCCCGCGTTGGCTCCGCTGGCACAGCTGCCTGCCCGCCCGGCCCCCTCCTTCTCAGAGCAGGGTCCAGCCATGCAGGTGTGGAGGCGAGAGGAGGAATCCTGCAGGTGGGCAGACGGGGCTGTGGGACGATAATCCGTGTGGCATTCACGCGTCCCTAACCCTGGGTCCTCCAGCTGCACCTGAAGGGGATTCATTCAGAGAGGCTGAGGCCTGAGACCCAAGTCACACAGCACACCAGCTAACCCTCCTTACTTTCTGACCCTGCTCCTGTGCTCTGTGCAAATCCAAGATCAGGCCAGGGCCCCTCCCAGGCTGGTCACGTTCTGTCCCCCGATGGTCGCAGGGATGAGCGGCTTTGCTCTCAGTAGCTTGTCCAATGGAGAAGCAGCCCTGTCCTTCCCCGGCTGAAAGAGGCCATGCTGGGGTCAAGGGGAGCACAGGGCGCGGCCCACTTGGGGCTGAAGGGCAGCTGAGTCACCTGCTAGAAGTGTCGTCATGGGTGAGGCCTGTAACCTCCCTGGGCCTCGGTTTCTCACCTGAGAACCGGGGCTGACAAGCTGTGTCTCGTGGTGGGGTCGCCAAGCACAGTGGACTCCTGGTCACCGTGCAGCACCAGACGGCCACAGGTTTCCTCGGCTCCTCCAGCAAGGAAGGAGTGGCCCAGCGACACAAGACTCCTCCTCACCATAGTGCCAGGAGCCTGCTGTCAGTGGGAGGTGGCGGGTGGTGGCAGAGAGCTCGCTACTAGTTTCCAGATGCTGCTGATCTCCTGCTTGTGCCTGGGAACAGGGTGCTGCCCGGCGGTCCAGAACTTTGGCCGCGTGGCTGATGGTGCTGGGTGGGACAGGAGCGAGCGGGGGATAACCAGCCACTTCTGGCTGTGGCCCGGCCATGGAGAGGGTGAAGCTGGCCTCCGGTCAGGTCCAGGGGCCTGGGGCGGGGCAGCTCCTCTAGATGGGGGCAAATCCAGGATGGCTTCTCAGAAGAGGTGTCCTGAGCTGAGCAGGGGAAAGAAAAGGAGCATGAGGGTCAGGCTCGGTCCCAGGGTGCGTGTGCCCTGGCCAGAGTGCCAGTGTGTCCCCGAGTCCTCCTGGAGGTCCTTCCCTGGGCCCTGCCCATCACTGGGGATCTGCTGCCTAGGGTTCCCTGGTGCCTGTGGTTTGAATGCAGCTGTTCCGGGACGGTAGGGGCTGTTGGGCGAGTTCCAGACCTGCTCTCCTTTAGTTCCTGCAGAACTCTACGAGGGTTCCCTGCGCTCTCCATTTTGCAGATGAAGAGACCCAGGCTCAGAGGACACCCTCGTAGCCTGGGAAGGAGCCGAACTCCATCTGACTCACTTCTGAACCAGTGGCCTGCATGTTCAGAAGCGGGATTCTGATCTCCTCCTGGCCCACCCGGGGCTGGGCTGGGCGAGGGGCTGGGTGGCCCGGAGCCCACGAGTATTGACAGCCGTCGGGGCTGGCGGCCACGGGAGGCAGCGAGGTATTAATTAGCAGTTACTCCCTGGCAGCGGAGAGATGGATGGAGATTAAGGTGGCGGCCTGCACATCCGTTTTGTAGCAGCTGAGAAGCTACAGTAAATCAGGCTCGGAATCGATGCTGCGAGAGGGAGATATGTTTTAATCTTATTAGTGGCAGAGAGTTCCCGAGCGAGACGCGAGCATCCCTCACTCGGGCCGGGTCAGAAAGGAGCGAGGAGAGCCCCGGGGCTCGGACCAGCCGGAGGGCGCTGGCTGGAGCGGGTGGGCCTTCCCAGTGGAGGCAAGGGAGGCCTGGAGGGAGGCTGGGCCGGCAGAGGGGCTGCTGGTCCTCTCAGGGGTCTTGGCCTCAGATTCAGTCCTCCTGTGTGTCCCCCGGGACCTCCCCGTGAGCGGAGGGCTCTGAGTTCTGTGCTCGGCCCGGATAGGTCTGACTCTGGCACTGCACGCCCAGGCTCGGGGCCTGGCCCAGCGTCCGCCACGGCAAAGGCAGCGGCTGAGAAGCAGGACAGCGGGTGGACATGAGGAAGAGCAAGCGTGGCACTGGGGAGTGTCTTTAGGAGACTTGTGGCAGGTGCTGGTCACAGTTTTAGTGGCCAGGCCTTGTGCGCTCTGGTAGCCTAGGACTGTGGGCACCTGCCTTATCCCCATGCACAGAGGGCGCATGGCTTGAGTTGGACCAGCACCGAGGTAGGACCCGTAGGAGCTGATTAGGCCTGAGGACCGCACCCCTGACCTTGGACTTCCTGGCCCTTCCGGTTGTGAACCAATGTTTCTTTTCGTTATAAACAACCCTGTTGGTGGCACTTTGTTTCGCCGAGGGGACTGAGGCGGCGGATCAGGTACAGCAGGCAGAGGCACTTGCTCAGATCTAGCAGGGCCGGGATCTGACCCCATCTCTGAACGCTGAAAACCCGTGTCCCTTCATGTCCCTTCCACTCCCGCAGAAGCCGCGGGACATCCTGTGCGCCCAGCCTGAATGTGGCCCGGGCGCCGGAGGCCGCTCTTCCTCCTCTCGGCTCATCCCGCACACCAGGGCCGGGAACGGCCTTGGCGAGGATCCTGGGGAGGAGGACAGTGGGAACCCGGAGCTCAGGCCACGTCTCCAGCACGGCCTTCCTGCCCGACCCAGGCTGACTCTGCCCTCACTTTCCCTGCCAGATCTCCGGGGGCTCCTCTGTCCAGAGCGTCCTGTGGTTCTGAGCTTTCCCTAAGCTCTCGGTTTCTTATGGTGCCACCTGACCCTCTCACAGCCCCTGTGGCATGAGCAGTATCAGCCATGTCTCCCGGCTGGGTAAACTGAGGGGGCAGGAAAGGTGGTCACCTGCCCACGGCTCCCCAGGACTCAGCCCCAGGCCAGGGCTCAGCCTGTACACCTTGGCCTGTGCTGAGGGTCCCCGAGGAGATGTGCTACCTGGGAAGAGCCCTGGCTCCGGGCAGAGCAGCGGCCCTTCCCTGGGTGTGCCCTGGGGCCCCCTGCACCCATCTGCCCACCACCAGGCCTGTCCGCGTCTGGCTGCCCCGCGTGGCCACCCTGCTCGGAGGGCTGAGCAGCTCTGGAGGATGTGTCTTTGACAGCCTGGATGGGGGCCTGGATTGTGCCTCCACTGGTGGAGCCTCGGCTGGCCGCACAGGGGTCTCAGAGGTCGGCCTGGCTGTCCGGGGCAGGGGCAGGGCCAGGCTGAGGGCCCAAGTGTCTCCACGTCCTCGCTGTCTCTTTTCCTGGGAAGACAGAGGGGGTTCCCTATGGATTGGAAAAACCCCGTCCAGAAAGATGGCCACTGCAGGGGAAGCAGCCCTCCTAGGGCCTCCCTTCCTTGCTTGGGGAGGAGGTGTCTGTGTTTTCCTCTCCTTGTGCCTTAGAAGTAGGAACCACAACCGCGAACTGCAAGGTCCCTCCTGCCCCCAGAGGTCAACGCAGACATCTGCCCTCCAGTTCCAGCTGATTCCCAGGGTGTCATCCTGTCCAGTGAAGGGTAATGGCTGTGGGACTCAGGTTCAAATCCTGACCCGTCTGCCTACTGTGTGACCCCAGGGAAGTTACTTCACCTCTTGGGGCCTGTTTTCTCACCTACAAATGGGCAGACCGCCACAAGTAGTTGTTATACAAATCAAATGATGTGATTCCGTCCCTGCATCCACTTACAGAACAGTGCTTTGTACCGGGTATTCTGTGAGCTTCCAGGTACTTGCTGCTATAATAAACACACCCCAGGGTTTCCCTGGACCCAAGGGTTTCCCTGGCTCACGGCGTCTCCTTCACTCACATAAGGATTGTTGCCGGTCCTCTTTGTAGGCAGCTAGCTCTCCTCCATATGGAGACGCAGGGATTCAGGCTTCTTCCAACAGTGGTCCTGCCACTGTCTCTGGGGGCCCCACGGCCCCTCTTTCCAGCCAGTGGAAGAGGAAAGAGAAAGTCAAAGGGTGTTTTCTACTTGTTTTTTCCCCTGTAGTTTTATTGGTGCATGATAATTATACATAATAGTGGGATTCAGTGTTAACAATGTAACTTGGTCAATGTCTGCTTCTTAAAAGCCTGTGAGCAATGCCCTTGGCCTGCTGTCCACGCACATCTCACTGGTTACACCTGCGTGCTAGAGAAGCTGGGGGGTGGGTGGGCACTGGGGTGAGCAGGTGGGGAGGGTGGTCTGAGCCTGGCCCAGAGGCTGCCCCAGGCTGCATGGAGGGGCCGGGTGGTTTCTGGCAGCAGCTGCCTGCGTCCCTGATTCAGTAAATGCTCCTTTCCTTGCTGCTTTGCCTGCTCGGTGACTTTTCCAAGACGGTGTCCCTGCGTGTCTCGGTCCCCTGGCTTGTGGATTTCTATAACTCCAGCACCGACCTCTGTGCTGGGCGGGAGTCTGTTCGTCGGTACTGGGGTGAACAGGTGGACGGGTGGGTAGCAGTGGTTCCAGAACCACACCTGCTGATCTGGGACTGGAAGGGGGTGTCGGCTTCCCTGGGTCCCGGTCAGCCCTGTGGCCTGCCTCCTTGACCAGGAGGGCCCTGCCACAGAGCACAGCCTGGCGACGGCAGGGTGTTGGTGTTTGCTGGGCGGAGGCCTCAGAGAAGACCTTTGCGAAGGACAGCGCTTCAGCCTGAGCCAGGGTAGCTGCAGAGGGATGCCTGAGATGATCCCAGGTGCTCCCTCCAGGCTGGGGAAGGACTCAGTCTTGTCCCGTCCACTGATCCTGGGCCCAGGCTGCCTCTCAGGAAGGAGAGAGGAGCCCCCTGCCTCCTGCTGCCCTCACTCAGGCCCAAGCCAGCCCCAGGCTCACGGCTCCATGGGGTACAGGTGGGTGGCTTCAAGCTCCAGAGCGTCGCAGGCATCCCTATGGGTCCCTGTCAGCCCCCTAGTCACCCTGGTGGCCAGTGCTGCTCGTGGCTTTCTGTTCTGTCCCCTGGTGGCCTCTGGTCTGAGGGGCAGAGAGGCAGCTGAGCAGGCAGGCGGGGGGGGGGGGGCACTGCGGAGGCGTTGCCAGGCCAGAGTGAATTTGGCTTTAAATTTTTAACCTAAATAGAGTTATATTCATTCTCTCTCTAGATGCAGAGCACTTTTTTGGAGCAATTAAGGAAAAGCATAAATCAGTCCGGGTTTAAAAGCTCGGGCTGACTTCGTGGCTGGCTAAAATTAGCGGCTCCATAAAGGAGGGGGGTGGCGGGGCTGGGAAGCTGGGGTTGGCTTCAGGATGCCACTCACCGAGGCCACCAGAGCCGGGCCTGGGTCCCTGCCTGCCCTGCGGCGCCCAGACAGGGGGAGCCAGGCCCCCAGCTGCATTTGATGCCTTTGGGACCAACGTGGGCCCCTCCCTCTAAGGCCTTTTCCATCCCTGACTCAGAGGAAGAGAGGGGTTTGCAGTGACTGTGGTGAACCCCAACCTGCCCACAGTCCTGCTGTGCGGCCCTGGGCAAGCCACTCCATGTCTCTGAGCCCCAATTCTGCATCTGACACATGGGCCTGCAACACTTCCCTCGTTGAACTGTCCAGCGGGATCCCACGCGGACAGAGAGGGGCCGTGGAGCTGCTCCCCACGCAGGGGCCACTCGCTGCCCTCCTCTCAAGTGTTTGGCCTGGAAGTCTTCGGATCTGGGATTTGGGAAGATTTGCATATGCATAATGCGATACCGTGGGGACGGGGACCCAAATCTGAACACAGGAATCATTTATGTTTCATGTGTACCTTCTACAGGTGGCCCGAACGGAGTGTGCACACCATTTTTTCTTTTTGTACCAGGGATTGAACTCAGGGGTCTCGACCACTGAGCCACATCCCCAGCCCTATTTTGTGTTTTATGTAGAGACAGGGTCTCACTGAGTTGCTTAGCGCCTCGCCGTTGCTGAGGCTGGCTTTGAACTCGCGATTCTCCTGCTTCAGCCTCCCTAAGTGCTGGGATGACAGGCGTGCGCCACCGCGCCCGGCTTCACACCATTTTAATAATTCTGTGCACAGAACAAAGTTCCCTAGTGTGGGATCATCCACCTGTGGCATCGCGAGGGTGTTCAGAACCTCTCAGACTCAGGAGCGTTTTGGATTTTGGAGGATCCGAATGCCCCAGTTGGGACCAGGGACTCTCTACCTGTGGTCCACAGCCTCTGGCCGGGCAGCGTCTCTGACCTGCAGCCTCCTCCACCCTCCTGGGCACCGTGACACAGAGCTGAGGATGGTGGCTGGGGCTCTTCCCTGTGCGTGCCCCTCCCTTGGCCACCTCAGCATGTCCCTCCTGGACCACTGTGGGTCCCCAGCGGCCCCAAGAGCCTGTAGGTTCTTTCCCAAGTTCTTCCTGTCCTCAGGCTTGGCCTGGGTGTGCCCACCTCCCGGGAGCTCAAACCAGGGCGACAGTGTGCGCCAGGCACCCAGGAGAGCGCCCTCATACGTGGAGACCCTCTTTCCTCTGCGGGCCCCTGGCCCCCCCGCCCCAGAGCCTCATTTTCTGGGGAGCTGAGGTGTGGTTCTGCTCCTGCCCTCTGGGCCCCCATCCCTAAGCAAGGGTGAGGGAGTCCCCTCTGACCCCATAGACGCCCCCTCCCTATTCCTGCTCTCAGGAGCGCCTGGGGCCGCCTCTGCCCCTGGTCTGGCCCTGTCCAGGTCTGCCTGGAAGCCAGCTCCCTCCCTGCTGAGGGTGAATTACAGGGCTGCTATCTGTCCATCTCCCCGCCTCTTGTCAGAGGCGACATAAGCATTTAGGCAAACACATTAGGCCAGGCAGGCAGAGCCTTTGGACAAACACCCGGGACTCCTCCTGGCCTCCACCTGGGCCTGTGCAGCCATGCCCTCAGGATCCACCTGCAGGTCTGGAAAACCCCAGGCACGCACATCCAGGTGCTCCTCCCTGGGGACTATGTGCAGAGACCCGGCAGTGGTTGGCTGCCCCCCAACCCCAACTGCTCTGACCTGGGCCTTGGTCAGTCATGGCCAGGCAGAGAAATCCTCCACGGAGTTCCAGGGCCCTGCCTGGAGATTAGTGGCTTTGCAACAACTCAGGTTGATTGGCAGATTGTTCTGGAGAAAGAGAGCTGTCACTGAGCATGCGTTCTCCCCGGCCTGGGATCCACCTCCTCACCAGGTGGATGAGGAGTGCACCAGCCCCCAGGGAGCTGGTATACCGGATCCTGTCACAGGTGAGGACCTGGTCCTCCAAGAGTGAGGTGACTTCTTTTGGGGAGCTGGGGAAAAGGTCACATGATCTGGGTGCTTCCTGGGGTCAGGCTCTGGTCAAGGGGCCTCGCGTGCCTATCTTCCCCTGATGCTGCCCCTGTGATGTAGGAACCATTATCACCTCTGCTTCACAGACGGGGAAACCGAGGCTCTGAGGTGCCCTCACCTAATGATGAGGGGTATTGCCAGACGATCTTTTCAAATTTCAAATCCAAACACTCTGCCTCCTGTCTAGAACTGTCCGTGGCTCCCCAGTGCCCCGCCGTGGCTGGTCCCAGGTTGTGCGGCTGGTAAGGCAGTGCCGTATTTCATACCTGGATGTAGGGGGCCTCAAAGTCTGCAAGGCCCACGGTGGGACAATTTTGGGAAAATGGAGATCTCAGATAATTCACAGCTGTAGTACATTGACATGAACTTCTACCACGTAGGGAGGATCTTCATGGATTTATATATGAGGATCCGACGACCACCCTGGGGGGTAAGCAGGACAGATATTTATTTAACAAATATTTATGTAGTACTTCCTGCGTCCTGGGTACACTTCTAAGTGCTTTATAAATATTGATGTTTGATCAGCATTAAAAATTCTATGTGTTAGATTATATTCTTTCCCCGTCTTATACATGTGGAAACTGAGGCACAGAAAGGTGAAGACACTGACTCCAAGCTGCACAGCTAGTCAGAGACAGAGCTGGGCTCTGTCCGGCAGTGCAGCGCCCGGCTCCTTCCTCTGCTCTGCTGCTGTCTTGATCTCTGAATTTTAGAGAAGGGAAGTTTGGTGACCTGCCCAGGAGGGGCAGGGAGTAAGAGACAGGGTCGAGCCTGGTGGCACCTGGGGACGTTTCTCTCTGCCCTGGTGCCAGGCCCAGCAGGTCCCCACCTATGGGTGGTGAGGCTGGATCCTGTTCAGGGAAGAGTCTGCCTCAGAGTCCTCAGTAACAGGAGAGCGGGAGCCGGATTAGCAGAGCTTGAGAGGGAGACCAGCCGTGGGCTCCTGAGCCCCAGGATCAGCTGCTGTAGATCCTTATCTTACCAGGGAAATAGAATAATCCCCAGACCGGCCTCCCTTTCTTCTGTCCCCAGCGTGGTCCTGCTGTTGATCTCCATCCATGCTGACAAGGGCTGAGCAGGAACAGGGGCCTGAGGGCTGCTGCTTGGCTGCTCCCTGCTGGGCCCTACCCTGGGGGCCAGATGGTCACTAACACCCCTGTGAATCGCCAGCCCTGGGGGTTCCCTTCCAAGCAGAGCCTGAGATGAGGGTTTGGAGGCCAGTGTTTATCTGGGAGCGACCCCAGGAAACACAAGCAGCAAGGACGGAGGAGGTGAGGTGGAACTCGGAGGGTGGTTTTGGGGTGGAATGTTCTAGCCTGCCCACACGGGGGCTGTGCTAACTTCCAGTCACTGTAACGAAATACCTGAGAAAATCAACTTAAAGGAGGAAAGATCACTGGGGTCGTGGTTTCAGAGGGTTCAGTCCAGGGTTGACTTTCCCTACCTCTGCTGTTAACTGAGCAGTTACTATGAGCTGGCTCCCCGCTAAGGGATTCCCTGAGTTATCTCCTAGCAGTGGACATTGCTGTCTACAAAAGAAGCCACCGAGGCACCAAGAGATCCCCAAAAAGAGTCTGTGGGTGAGGCAGGGTTCAGATCCTGTCACTGAGCACTTATTGTGCACCTACGGTATACCGGCCCACGGGCTCAGCCATGGCTCTGATGTTAAAATCTGTACTCTCAACCCCTGGACCACGGACGCTCCGTGAAGGAGCCCTAGCTCTGTGGACCAGCTCTTGTTGCCCCCGGGGAGGGGGCCAGAGCCCATATGTCTCAGGATTCTTAGGGTGGTCCCGATGGCAGGCATTTTTTATCTTTTTCAATCAAGGCGATTCGTGACATGTATAACCAAGTGCGCGTTCCCGTTTAAACCTTGGTAAGGCTTTTCAGGTAAATAAATCCACCCTTCCCTTCCTTCTGGAAAGCCACCTCCCGGTTTGGGCGGGGATAGTGTGGTCATTGAGCAGGGCAGGCGCAGGCGCAGACTCAGAACCCAGGGCTCTGGGGCCGCTGCCTGGGTCATATCAGTGTCAAGGTTGGGGAGGGGACGTGCTGGAGCACCACAGGGCTCCCGGGCAATGGCCCCATTCTTCCCCCAGTGAGTCGGCCTCCCTGAACTTCCCCTCTCGCCCCCTGCCCCGGCCCACCTCTCTTGTCTTCATCTTTCACTTTCTCCAAAGAGCTGCTGCCCGCCTGGGACTGTCCGCCGCCCGGCAGTGTTGCTCTGTGGTTACTGTCTCAGTCTGTGTTCCGTAGCTGTAACAAAATACCCGACCCTGGGTCTTTTGTAAAGAATGGAGGTTTCTTTGGCTCGCGGTTCTGGAGGCTGGGAAGTCCAGGAGCACACTGCTGGCTTCTGCTCGGCGTCTCCCGCTGGGTCACAGCGAGGCGGAGGCCGTCAGCCACTTGGCTACTGTCCCAGCCCAGCTCTTGCTTTCTCTTGTTATAGAGCCCCGGATGCCATCACGGCCCACCCCCACGACCTCCTGGAACCCCAATCACCTACCTCCCCAGGCCCCATGTCCTGACACCATTGATGTGAGAACTTTGGGGACCGAGTTTCCAACGCACAAGCACTGAGGACACATCCAGCCCATAGCACTTACACCCGAGGGCCTGGGCAGACCCTGGGTTTAGAGGCCAGTCCCCAGCGTCCTGGCGTGTGGCCGGGCCTGGCTAGCCGGGTGCTCTGGACCTCAGTTTCCTCCCCTGTGAGATGGGGCTGGCATCGTGGTGGCCCCTGCCGGTGCCCAGACACCCCGCGTGTGCCCTGCAGACCTGTGGACGCAGCTCCACCCGAGGGCAGCGCCGGCCCGTGCACGGCCAGGCCGAGGCTGAGAGCTAGGGTCCCGGGTCCGTGTTCCTGGTGAGGAGGAGGCTGGGCAGTGGAGTCAGAGTGTAAATTTTGTTTCTATTTGTTACGACGATGATGCCGTTGCACTAATGAGGAATTCGGCACCTCGGTGATGGAGGAGAGAGAGGCTGACTTTAAAGCAAGAGGACTCACAGGCAGACACAGTGGAACTTCCCGTCCTCTGGACGAGCAGGGCGGGCTGCCAGCAGGCAGTGGAATGGCAGACTCGGGAGAAAGAGAGCCTGAAACACAGAGGCCGGGAGGAAGGAGGACGGGAGACGGAGGCCGAGGCCAGGAGAGGCTGACACTTGGAGGACAGGCAGGATGCCCAGGGGTCCCTGCAGCTCCTGGGGCCACAGGAGGCAGGACTGAGGGAGGGCCTGGAGATCCAGTCCCTGATCCACTCTCAACCTGCTGGGTGTCTTCGGGCAGGTTGCTTCAGCTCTCTGGGCCTCTGTTTCCTTATCTGTAAAAATGAGGCTGAGGCTACCTCTTCAGCCGGCTCCCCCGCAGCTTCCTGAGATGCTGAGCGGCCGAGCGCTTCAACCATTGACAGCGTGGATCTGAAAACGGACGAGGCGAAGGCCAGTGGGTGAGGCGAGGCAAAGCAGAAGAGAGCAGCCAGTGCCTCTTGCCTCCCAAGACTGTCTGGGGCCAGAATCCCATTTAATGACCAGCTACTCTACACCTTGCCGTTTACCTGTAAGGATCTTGAATCCTCACAACAGCCTTCGTGGGACACATTGTGTCCATTTTACAAATAACCAGAGTGGTCTCTTGGCTTTTCCACTGTCACACAGCAGCAAGCAGTAGAGCCAGGACTGGAACCCAGGCCTCTGGCTCAAAGCCCTGGCTTCTTCTCCTTTGGGTTATTCAGCTGGCCTGGGCCCCTTACCCTCGCCTGAGCTCCGATGGCTCTTCTCCTCCTGCCCAAAATAAAGATAAGAAAACAAGCCTCCCTGGCCGGCCTGCTGCCTCCGCCCGCTGCCCGCCTCTCTTCCTCTGTGTTCCTCCCGGCACAGGCCTCCCGCCCTCTGGAAGGGGCTGTCAGGCCCGACTTCCTCGTGCACCCAGCCAGGCCTCCGCTGAGAAGGAGCCGGGCGCTGAGCCCAGCAGTTAAGATCCCAGGCACCAGGGCCAATCCTGGTGGCCAGGCCAGGCATTCGGCAGTGCTAATCGCTCTGTCCACAGTGGAGCCTTGTTTGCATATATGCAAATCAGGGGCTCATTAGCTCTTCTCCCAGATGGGTCGGTTCAGGGCTCCTCCCAGCCCCTGTGCTGCCTGCTTCAAAGGCCTCACTGGCCCGTCCAGATGGGAGATGCAGCCCGGCTGATACAGCCCAGGGGTCCACCCAGACCTGTGTGTTTTGGTGGCGGAACTGGAGGCCGTGGCCTCAGGTTCCCAATGCCCCTCCCAAGGGCCTGGCCTCTCCCAGCGGGGGCTCTCAGGGATCCCAGGGCCTGTCCTGGGCCTGGGGGACGGGCCTCCTGAACCTGACCTTGGAGTGGGGACGGCCAATGTTCCTGCTATGCTTCAAGGACTCCTGCAGACCAGTGGCATCTGGAGAGGAGAAGCCAGGGCCTGCGTCCTTGAGCCCAGCCAGGAGGCCACGAGGAGCTCAGATGGCATCCACCCTCCCTGGGCCTTCGTCAGGCCGGGCTCAGGGTGCAGAGCGCCAGGATTCCCCCAGCCATGCACCTGACACGGCCAGGCGCCTGGCCAGCCCCTCACCTCCAGCTGGAGGACTGGCAGCTCTGTCCCTGTCGCCTGCCCCCATTCACCCCTCTTCCTCCTCCTCCTTCCAATCCTTGCCTTCCCCGTCAGGGTCCAGCTCCCGACGCCTTGAACTCCAAGAGGCTATCGAGTCTCGTTGGCAGATGTGCCCCTGAGACTGACTGATGGGCACTCAGGGCCTCCCGGGGCGGGGCTGTGTGTCCCCATCAGACCTGCGCTTTATGGTAGGAATTTCCATCTCCCTTTGTCAGAGTGGGCGCCCCTGAGTGGGGGACAGTGTCCACAGACCTTGTCCTGCGTCCTTCCAAGGGGAACACGCGTGGACGCTGCCTCCTGTTCTGCTCCAGGGTCCCCGTCCCCAGGGTGTGCAGAGGAGGAGATGGGATTGGCCCTCTCCGTCCTGCTCTTTTTTTAAAAAAATATTTTTATTTTTTATTTTGAGTGCTAAGTGACAGTAGCATGACTGTGGCAGAATCTGCGTACATGAAGTGTAACTTACCCCATTGGGTTCCCGCCCTTGTGCCTGAGGTGCGGTCACCCTGGTCGCGGGAGGATGTAAGGCCAGGGAGTCCCCACCAGCGGGCGCTGCTTTTTCCCGCTCCCCTGCCCCTCCCCCTCGTCTCCCTGAGTCTGGTCCAATGGATTCCGTTACCCCCTCCCTCACCTTCCTCACTGTGCATTAGCAGCTGCACATCAGAAAAAACACCTGACCCTTGGTTCTTTGGGACTGGCTTATTTCGCTCGGCACGAGTCTCCAGTTCCATCCATTTATCAGCAGATGCCATCATTTCTTTCTTCTTTATGGATGAATAATATTCCACTGTGTATATAGACCACATTTTCTTTATCCATTCCTCTGTGGAAGGACACCTAGGTGGGTTCCATAGCTTAGCTGGTGTGAACGGAGCTGCTATAAACCTGGATGTGGCTGCGTCACTGTAGTGTGCTGATTTTAAGTCCTTTGGGTATAGACCGAGGAGTGGGATGGCTGGGTCAGATGGTGGTTCCATTCCAAGTTTTCTGAGGAGTCTCCATGCTCATTTTCAAAGTGGTTGTACCAATTTGCAGTCCCACCAGCAGTGAATGAGGGTAGCTTTCTCCTCACATCCTCGCCGACACTTATTGTTGCTTGTATTCTTTCTTCTTCCCCTCCCCAGGCAGGGCCGGGCAGGGCAGCCTGGCTGGGGTCTGCAGGTGGCTGGTTCTGAGAGCGCAGGCCTGTGGCTTCACCCCTGCCCTTCTGGACCCTGCCGGGATTGGGGCTGCTGTTCACTGCGTCCCTGCCAAGCTGCCTGTCGCTGAACAGCTGAGTGTGCGCTGCCCCTGTCCCTACCTGTCCCCAAGGGAAGCTGTTCCGCTTTCTGGCCTCTACCCAATCCTGGCCAAGCCACGCCTGAGTCTAGAACCTTCTAGAAACACCCAGGTCCTGTCCCTATGCCCTGAAGACACCACAGGCCGCCCTGTTGGCCTGGTCTGAGGGCTCTAGTGAGCACAGCTCCTGACCCAACAAAATAGGTGCCCAGGACACTCCGTGAGGGCCAGGTACCACGCACAGCTCCAACCTGGCCCAGCAGGGCCACCAGGAGAGGGGACGGTGGAGGCCAGGCCAGGGGCAGATGCCGTTCCGCGACGCCCCTTTCTGGGTCACCTTGAGCTGCGAGGTCACCTTCTCTGGCCTCGGTTTCCCCGTCTGACCCACCCAGGGGCTGAGCGTGAGACCGGGACTCACGGGTGTTGTCCCCGGCTCTCCTCTCCGCCGTCTCGGATTAACTGACTTTAAAAAATAACTTTCTTTTTCGATTCCAGAAGTAATACCCAGAAGCCAGAGATAATTTGGAGCATTTAGGGAGCCACAAAAAGTAAATGGCACCACTCAGACATGACGGCCTCTAATGCCGCTGCGATTATCCCGCCAGCCGCCCGCGCGGGGACGCGGAATTTTAAAGGGAAGCAGAAAGGAATTCGTGCCATTTCTTTTTGAGAAAAGTTATCACTGGCGTCGTTTCTGTGGCGAGACGGCCATTCCCTGCTTTTGTTCCCTGACCCTGTGTGGGCACCTGAAAGCCACCCATTACCCTGTTTTCGCCACCAATTTCCTCGATTCACAGTCCTGTCAGCCACCGTGGGGACCCTCCTGGGCCCACAAAGGCGGTCAGAGTTAATGGCGAAACCAGCCACGTGCAAACCCACGTCAAACCCACCCTCCCGGCCGCCAGCCCGGCCTCCTGCTCCTGTGCGGCTCAGACTTCGTGCCCCAGTTGGCACAGGCCCTGGGACAGCAGGACGGACGGTGGCAGGGACAGGCCTGAGGTGACCTTCTTTCCACCTGGGACAGGAGCCACACTCAGCCTTGGCAGCAGGAGACAGATGCAGTCAACATGGGGACTGATCGATGTGACGTTCTGAAAGCCAGACGGGAGGGTGGAGAGGCACCAGGGAGACGGCGTCACTTCCGGTGTAGGAGCTGGTCCCTGCCGGTCGAGGCTGCAGGGCAAGTGAGCCCCACAGATGCCTGGTCTCCTGCACCTCAGTGACACTCTCAGGGCCAGAACCCAGACCCAGGAAGGCCTCCGTGGCCCCTTTGTTCAGCCTTCCCATGAGAGCTTCCAGGTGCTGTCCTCTCTCTTGCCCAAACTGTCCCCTACAGAGAGGGACAGAAGCCACCTTGGGGTTTAGGGGAGAAATCCACGACTTCTGCCAGGGCAATGGACTTGGCAATGACCTTTCCTCTGCTGTGTGACCTTGGGCAAATCTCCTGCCCTCCCTGATCCTGTTCGTCGAGGGTATTATGGGGAATAAGTGCCCCGTGGTAAGGAACCAGCCAGAGAAAAATGCCTCCCGACCCTCCATCAGTTTCCTGACGTCTTGCAGACCAGGCGGGAGCAGGGAGGACAGCCCCCTGCATTCCCAGCGCTGGATCTGGCCGGAAACAGGCTTCAGTCATCCTGAGCTCAGCCTCCACCCCTTGGGATGAAGATGGGGTGGGAGTGGCATGGAGGTGGCCGTGCCCTTGACGGGCAGGTAATGGGCTGAGTCATTCTGCCTCTGGGAGGTGGCCCCAGCCAGCGCCCTTCCTCCAGTCCTCCAGGAGCCCAGCAAGGACTGGACTGCCACCCCCACCTATGCCCTGGGGGAGAAGGGCCTCATTCCTAGGGGCAGGAATGGGGCTGGGCCCCCTTCAACCTTGTCTGGTGGGTGAGGAAACTGGGCAGATGGCAGAGCCAGGGAGAGTCCCGGGGCAGCGGCAGCAGGCCACCCCCACCCCACGGCCCGCCCTCCACAGCGCTTTATCTCCGGTCCTACCTTAATCCATCCTCACAGCAAGCCCTGTGCGGCCAGATGGCACTGCCTGTGCTGCATAGATGAGGATGAAGCGTGGCTCAGAGAGGGTAGGGCTGTGCTTTAGGTCACACAGCTAGCTAACGACAGGGTCAGCAAATAAAACACAGGACTCTCAGCAAATGACAGAAAGAATGAAAGAAGCTGAGCTGCCCCAGGTGACTCTTCTCCTCGTGCTCCACTGGCCGCTCCTTCCCCAAGCAAGCTCATTCTGGCTGCCCACCGTCACCCCCGCCCAAGCCACCATCTGCCTGCGCCTGCTGCTCCTCAGTGCTGCACCCTCACGGGGTCCAGAGACCTGTAATTAAAATGGAAATCAAGTCAGACTGCTTCCCAGCCCAGACCCCTCCAAGGTTTGCCGTGCCCTTGAAGTCAATCCCCCTGCCCAGGGCCGCCCCGACCCTGCGCCAGCCACCCCTGCCTGTCCCTGCCACCTGGGCCTCCTCCACTCCTGGGCCTTGGGACTTGGAGTTTTCTCTGCTTGGATCCATCACCGGCCCCTTCCTGAGGCTGGCGACCTCATCCTGGGGGGCTCCATTTAAATGGAAAGCAGCTGGAGAACCAGGCGCTGCCGCTGCCCCCTCGATCCCTGCCCCTCGCTCCCTGCCTTGGCACCTGGCTCCCCCCAGAACATACCGTGAGGACCTGTTCACCTTCCCCCCCACGGTGGCTCGTTCAGCTCCACGGCCACCCTGGGAGAGAGATGCCCTAGTCACCTCCATTTTACAGAGGAGGCCACTGAAGCCCAGAGAGGTTGAGTAACTTCCCCACCATCACCAGGTGGTTATTGGAGGGGCTGGGTTTGAACCCGGGCAGCCCGTGCCGCAGAGTTCAGATGGGACCACGGCACTGGCATCTGAGCTGCACCAGGCGGCGGCAGGTCTGTTCTGTTCCCAGCTGTTTCCCCACCGTGGAGGGGGGTGGGCACCACGGCGGGACCCCGGCAGGACCCCGGCGGGCAGGCAGCCCCCCGGGAGATGGCGCATCGTAGCTATGGCCTTGCTCAGAACATGTGGGGACATAAAAATACGAAGTGGAGAAACAAGTCTGCCTGATTCGCAGGAGTGTTTGGTCCTGGAGGAGGGAGGTTGCCTGAGTTCAAGTTCAGGGCAGCCCCGCCCTGCGCCAACGAGCCCGGCGCTGCCCGGCGCTGGAGCGAGGCCTGGCGAGCGGGCCCGGCACATCTGGCCCGAGGCTCCGGCAAGCTGAGTTCACGGGTGGGTCAGAGGCCTGCAGGCCTGCAGTTGACCTGTAGCAACCTGGACGGATGGGTCACGTGTGTCGCTCACAGGCCAGCAGCCAGCAGCCTGCAGGGCAGGATGCACAGAGGACAGGTCTGGGGAGCACTGAGTGTACACCAGGAGGCCACGGGCTGGACGGCGACGAGGCTACAGGGCAAGGGGCGGCCTGAGGGGCCTCGAGGGGCAGGGAAGGCACGTAGCGCCCTGGTTCGGTCCCCAGGCTCAGACTCATGGCCGTGCTGCTCGCTAGTGTCAATACCGCGAATGCTCGGCGATCACAGGGCTAGGGTGGCTGAAAACCAGGGGGACAGCCTGAGTCTGCAGCCCTGGCCGTCTCCCTCCTGCTGCTGGGTCTCACGGCTGGTCCCCTCGCCCACATGCTCCTGGCCTGGCCCAAGAGGTGCCAGCAACACGGCAGGCGTGGAGGTCCTGGGGCCTTCCCAGGGGTCCTGCGGGGAAGGACCTTCCTTATTTTCCAGCTTCCCGCCCTAGGGTAGGGGCTCCCCCACCTTGGTGCCTCCTCTGGAAGGTGAGAGTCATACTGTCCCCTGTAGCCAGGGCGTCTGGGGCTTCCGGGGCTCTGAATGGGGCGGAGCAGGCACGGGCGCTGGTTTCACTAGAGGCTCAAGCAGAGCGTCCCGAACCCAAGTCCAAACTTCGAAATGCTCCAAAATCCAAAGTCTGGACAGGACACCTCGAGGGGAGAATTCCACACCATAGAAGCTGATCTCATGTGCAAACTTACTCAAACTCTCGTAGGAGAGGTGGGGGTGCAGGGTGGGGGTGCAGGGTGGTAGAGCGCTCGCCCACAGGGGCCTGGGTTCTACCCCAGCGGCACGCGCGCACGCACACAGTGAAATACAGGTATATGTAGTTAAAAACTGCACTCTAGTGTACACACACACATCTACACACACACACGTATATGTATTATGCATATATATGTGTATATATACACACGCACTATATATATATATGCATATATATAGAGAGAGAGTAAAATTACATCCAGGCCGTGTGTATAAGATATATATAAAACATAAATTCATTTAGACTTGAGTCTCACTCCAGGGTATCTCATTATATGTATGCACATTTCCTAAATTCTGAGAAAAATCAGAAATCTGAAACCTGTTGGTCCCAAGCATTTCAGATAAGGGATCCTCAAACTGAATTGTTATAACATGTTCACGTATTCAGCGGCAGGAGTGCAGGCTTCGGGGCAAGTAGACCACGGGCAGAACCTGGACTGCCGTTTTGAGGCATGGGCCACTCTGAGCCTCTGTGTCTTCTTCTGAAAAGTGGGACGAGCATGCCCATGGAATACCTGCGTGATGCTTGGTGTGGAGGGAGTCAGGATGTGGCCGCTGGTCTCAGGGTCTAGCTGAGTTCCACTGTGTGCAGGCTCTAGGTCCAGCCCTTGGATCCCCACCCCAGGTTCTGCTTTAGCTGTGGGTGTTCCAGGCAAGGTGGCCAGGCCAGGAGCACTGGCCTCCTGGAGGCTGGCTTGAGGGCGAGGTGAGGAGAGGTGCCTGGGTGTGAGCCGGGCAGGCAATAGACATCAGGCCCTTCCCTCCTTCTGAATCCGGGGCTCCCAATGGCCTTTTCAGGGTCTCCAGGCTGCTGAGAGCCCTGAACCCAGAGCATGTCCACCAGGCATCTAGAGCCCATCACGGCCTCTGGCAGCTACCACCCTCACCACCACGTGGCCAGGGGACTCACAGGTGCCATGTGCCCTGGCCGTCCAGGCGAGTGTGTCCTCTTAGCTGATAGGGCAGCCCTGGCCTGACATGTGCCCTGTCATGTCACCCACCTTGGTCATCGGGGAGACAGCGCTGGGGGTGGCTGCCCACCAGGGAAAGCGAAGGCTCAGAGGAGGCCTTCCACCTGAGCAAAGCCCCCGTGTGTGGAAGGATGAGGCTCAGCCATCGCGAATCCCTGGGACTTGGCTGCTCACCATTGGGCCCCAGGCCCCTTGAATGTGCCGTGTCCTCTGTGCGTGGCGACCTTCTCTCGCTTTGTTCAGGTCTCTGCCCAAACATTCCCTCCTCAGAGAGGCCTTCACTGGCCACTTTAATAGTCAGGGAAGTCAACTGCAGATGCCGTGACAAACATCCCAGATCCTTGGTGGGGCGACGGTTCTTGCTGGAGCATCATCAGAGGCCCGTGTTCCAGGGCAGAAGCTCCTGGGCGACTGCTTCCAGGCACAGCTCTGGGGATCCCAGCCTCCTCGCTGTGATTGCCTGGGTCCCCTTTGTGTGTCCCCTCCAGATGCTCCGTCCTCAGTTTGGTGAAGAGTGGGAAGGAGGGCAGTCGGAACGGCCAGCTCACTTATGCCCACACCCTCGTGGCCAAGGCAGGCCCATGCCACGTGCCACGGGAGGGAGGGTGGAGGTGCTGACCTGCACGCCCGCTGCGGGGCAGGTTTTCGGGGACGGCCTGTGAGCCTAAATCAGTCCCGTGCCCTCCTTACCTGCAGGGGGTGAGAGCAGTGAGGAGCCCAGGGGCTGTGGGCATGGCACTTCTGCCCCAGCACACACTGAGGCCCTCGAGAGAGGGCACCCCAGACAGCCACCTTCGGGGACAGGGTGCTTGTGCTCCTGCCTGGAGGGTGGGTGGGGTCAGAGAAGAACCTGCCGAGGCCATGCTGGGCCAGCGGTGTTTAGGAAGCAGACACAGCCTCGCCTCCGTTCTAAGCAGCCTCCAGCTCCCAGTCCAGTGTGCCTTTTGGTTGCTGTTTAAGCCCAGGTGAGTTGCTTGACTGCTCTGAGCCTCAGCTTCCTGGTCTGGAAACAGGCAAGCACCCACACTTTTGTAGGCTGAGGGGACGCTTGAGGGCTGTCTTGCTGGGCGAGAGCCTGGCGGGCTGGTAGGGACCCCGAGGTGTGTGTGGGCATCTTGTTATTTCTCTTAGGTGGTGAGTAGGAATATGGCCTCTGGTGATGGAGGGACAGGAAGGTCCTGCCCTCCTCCTTGTGCGTTCCCGAAGCCCCCGAGCCATGGGGACCTGCGCTGCCGCATTAGCCCCCTGAGCCTCAGTTTCCCCAGAATAGAAAAAGTGAAAGTGGCCATGAGGGGCGGGGCGGGGAGTGAAGAGCGCGGAGCCGGTGACGGCCTGGTGCCCTGAGCCCGCCCGGGGGGTCCAGCCTGGGGCGGCTTTGTCCTCTTGGAGCTGTCCGTCCAGTTTCGTCCACACCAGGCCCTAGTGGGCTTCCCAAGGCCAGTGACAACGGACAGAGGAGGCCCAGCCAGAGGGAGGCCCTGGGTGAGGGCGGCTCGGCCTCCACCGCTTAGCCCCAGGCAGTGCAGAGGACCCCGTGGGGCGAGGATGGTGCTCGGCTCAGCCAGCCTGGCACCGTGGCTCTGTGGGAACAGGTCGCACTCCACCATCTGCCCCCACAGCCAGTGCTCACTGTGAGCTGGGACCGAGGGACCTGACCTGATGGTCTCCGTCCTGTGGGGGGGCCTGGTGTCTGTCCCACAGACGAGGCCACTGAGGTCAGGAGCAGTGACCCTCTGGGCTGGACCAGGGCCTGAGCTGGCTGCCGCTGCGACACCCACGTGGCCTCTGTCCACCGTGGTTTTCCCGGGCTGCGGCCGCTCTTGGGGTGGGCAGCCCTTGGGTGGGACGTGCTCCGGCTGCAGGCAGCTCGTCGTCTGAGCCTCGATGGCTCAGCCCGCGGCGCCTGCCCAGAGCGCGCCCACCGCCTGCAGCCTCCCGTCCCAGCCATTGCCACAGCGCTGCCCGCTGCTCCTCCCCAAGGCACCGTGCAGGCGCTAGTCCTCGTCACTGGCTTGCGTGGTCTTCACAGCCCCACTTGACCTTCGACCCCCTGAGGGCAGGGCTGAGCCCCTCGCCCTGCTTGGTAGCCACGAGTCTGAGTCCTGGTCTGGCCACTCTGGGGCTGGTGACCTGGGACACCCACTGTCCTCTCTGAGCTTCGCTTCTTCATCGGTAAAGTGGAGACAGCAGTGCCCAGGTGGCGAGGTCACCACGGAAACGGAAACCCAGCCTGTGTATCGAGCAGGGACTTCCCGGGACTCACTGAGCACCAGCTGTGGAGCAGAGAGCTGCCCGCTGGCTGTCACCCCCAGGCCCATCCTGCCGAGCCCCAGAAGCAGGAGGGCCCAGGGCATGTGGGGCCCAAGGCGCCTACGTGAGAACCCATCCCCCAAACAGGCGACGGGGACGGGGACCATCCGTCAATCCTGAAATGAAGAAAGAGGGACGTGGGCTCAGGGGGACGTGGTGACGGCCAGGTGCAGCCGTGAGGGGCGGGGCAGGCTGGAGGAGGGCAGCAGGGCCCGGGCAGCGCTAAGGCTGGACACAGCACAGGGCTGCACTTCCCAGGGCCTGGCCGTGACCTTGGATGCCCCTTTGGCCCTGCAGGGTGCGCTGGGTGGAGGCTGGAGCCGAACTGACGCAGGTGTGTGTTGCTGGCCGGATGCGGCACTGGAGTGGGTGAAATGTCCACATAGGATGTGTGACCAGGGTGCGCCGCGGGCCTGTGTCCAGTCCCCCACTGGGAGCCCAGCTGGCCAGTGGCCCCTCAGACCCAGCAGGCCAGCGTCCCCCAGGGAGGGGCCGGGCTGCTCCTGGCCATGTCCACCACGAGGAGACCATTCAGACTGGATGGGCCAGCGGTCAGGTGGGGGCTGGCACTTCCATGGCCTGCATGGAACCGTGGACTTTGAGGAGGTGGCGGCAGAGGGGGAAGGAACCCGAGCCACACTGAGTTCTAAGCACGTGACACACGGTTCCTGCTCATGGTGCCTCCTGTTCTCCTCTCCTCTGCAGATGAGATGAATTCAGAGAGGGCAAGTGGCATGCTTAAGGATGCACAGCAAGCAGGTGACAGAGCTGAGGTTCCAGTGCAGATTCCCTCAGCTCCAAGCCCAAGTGCTTTTTTTCTGTTTCCACAAAACAAGACTAAAGCACTGGTCGCACGGCCAGCGCCAGCCGAAGTTGCTCTTGCCTAGCCCGGACCTGCCTCGCGCTGAGGGTACAGAGGGCGGGCTGCGGCATCCTGGGAAAAGCTGAGAAGGCAGATTTCATAGAGAAGGTTTGGGGACAATCCCGAGCAAATGCAGGTGGCCCTAGCTGCCAGCCCTGCGGCTTCTCTCTCTGGGTTTGTGCAGCCCTGAAAGCCCAGCCTGGGAGGGGCAGGAGCCAGGCCTGGCCTTGGGAGGAGCCCTCAGAAAGACCTCCTGCTGCATGGGGTCTGGACAGCCGGCCTCCACCCCCAGAACCAGCCTCTGCCGTACGCTGCTTCTGCAGACTTGGGGCCACAGGCGCCAACCCTGCCTCATTGCCCCAGCGTGAACAGGACCCCGGTCACAAGCTGGTCCTCCACATCCTCGGGGTCCCCGGGACTTCACCCCGCCGGGCGCCCTGGGAGGCAGCTCCAGGCCTCCAGTGGCCATAGGCGTGGGGTCACGGCCAGGGGTGTTTCCTCTCCACCCGCACAGCCCCAACCCGGGGCTCCCCAGGCCGGGGACGCGCGCCCCTCCGCCTCCCGCGGGCTGGTTCACGGTGAGCCCTGCCCTCCTCCTCCGGCCGCAGCTCTGCAGATGAGGAAATGGCAGTTAAGAGAGGGCAAGTCACTTCCCCAGGGTCACACAGCCAGGCTGTTAGCCCCCCAGCTGCTCTGATAGACGGCCCTCAGGGACAGGGAGCTCCCCCATTGGGCTCACGCTCCCCAGCCCTCCCTCCGAAGAGCACTTGATCAGCGGCGCTGTTTCTCCCCATCTACGCAGATGAGCGGGTAAGAGGCATGTTGTGGTTTAATACCGTGCGGCAGGAAGAAGAAGGATTTTAATTACTGCTCCTAATTGGATGGACGGCTTGTTAATATCCTCCTGACAGGGCCTTTGATCCGGTGCTGCCCACCCGCCCAGCCCCAGCTGGCTGCTGACCTACTCCAGGGAGCCTTCCCTGCCTGCCCTTGCTCAGGGCTCACGCCTGGTGCCCCCCCACCCGCCCCTCCAGGACCCTCCCCTCTGCCTTTTGCAGGGCCCTGGGGCTTCTGTTCAAATCCCCATTGTTCCACTTGCTGTGTGACCCTAGGCGAGTGCCTTCCCCTCTCTGAGCCTCATGCCCTTCCAGCTGCGTGCTAGAGTAGCTCAGGAGACAGTGGGAGCTCAGCCGGGAGTGTATTTAGGGACCCTGAGAACTACCCAGTGCCAAGGGGCGGAGGGAGGGGCAGTAGGGGGAAACCCAGGAATGTGGGGTGTCTGGGAATGGGTGACCCCAGAGCTGGGGGACCCGCCCTTCAGGACTCTGCTTGGCGACACCTCCTCCCAGGCCTCCTGGGCCCTGGGCCTGGTTGAGGTCCCTTCCTTGGGTCTGTGGCCTCTCTGTCCACCCCCTCATCACTTGGTCTTGCTGCGCGGTGCCTGTCACACTGAGCTGAGCCCCCGGGCCCTTCTGCTTTGCTGACCCTGCCTCTCGGGCCCA
The DNA here is from genome assembly GCA_004024805.1 of Geosciurus inauris. Classification (NCBI taxonomy): domain Eukaryota; kingdom Metazoa; phylum Chordata; class Mammalia; order Rodentia; family Sciuridae; genus Geosciurus; species Geosciurus inauris. The sequence goes on along the minus strand of PVHX01004276.1, from coordinate 95,525 downwards.
GCACAGTCCTGGAAAATACCATCCACCTGAGGCCTTTAATCCAGGAGAGACTCCTGCGTAAGGAGGGCCAGGTGAGCTGGCCTGCCTGCAGAGGGTGCTCCAAGCCAGGGTGCTCTTGGGTTCCACAGCAGGTAGGCAATAGGGAGCCATAGAGGACTCTAAACAGGGGGTGCAGGCGATACTGTAGATGACACCTTCATGGGCCCGGTGTCTCCTCTCAGAAGCCTCCTCTTCGATGGTCCAAGTCTTGACATGGTCCAGGTCTCCAGAGGGCACAAGCGTCCCTGGTCCCCGAGGGTGGGTGGAGCAGGAGTGGCAGGGGCCGTCTGAGGGGGCCCAGGGTACCAGGGTTCTAGGGATGGGCCTGGGGGACTGACGAGGTGGCTGTACTGAAGGGATTGTGTGCGCGGGGACCCAGCCACAGAGCCTCAGGCCTCTGGCCCTGCGGGGACTGGCAGGGAGATTTGGGGGGCTGGGTGTGGCCTCCTGGGGCAGCACCTGAGCTCAGCCAGCTGCTGCGTGTCTGGGGTCAGGTGAAGAAGGAAACCCCCCCACCGTCATCAAGGGGAGGGACAACCAGCGGTGACTGACGGCTGCTGTATACAGCAGGCGCTCCTGTATGCCCCCTGGTCAGCCCATGCCACAGGTGCAGGACGCCAGGCAGGCTGCGGGGGTGGCGCAGATGAACCCCCTCAGCACTCTGGGCCTGTGGGTCCCTGCTTGGCTCCCGACGCTGTCCCAGGCCACCACCAGCCATATTTGTCTTCCTCTGACCCCGATTCCTGGGGCTCGTCAGGCAGAGGCACCACCAGTAGGCACTCCTTCCAAAGTGACGAGAACAAACGAGTCCTCGCCCTCAGGGGTCCCCTGGCTGAAGGGCCTGCCAGCGTTTTTAAAGAAGAGGAAAACTGTGAGACAGAGTTAAAAAACCTGTGTTGGAAAGGAAAGCAAATGCCAGACAGATGCGCTCCCAGCCCACTCCGACTGGTCCCACGCGGCAGCACAGAGAGCTAAGTATTTATTAAGCATTTACTGTGCGAGGCGACGGGCAGACCAAAGGCCCGGAGGCTTCGGAATCAAGCAGATGGAGCTGACCTGGATTTGTATCCCAGATCCCCCTCTCCATGCTGTGTGACCCTGAGTATGTTCACCTAACCTCTCTGAGCCTTAGTTTTCTGTTGCAGAGGAGGATCATCACAATGCCCACCTTAGAGGCTTAGGGTTAGGGTGAGGGCCTGGCATACAGTAGGTGCTCAGCGACTGTCTACTCCACCGCCTCATGAGGGCTTCCGCCCGCTGAGTCTAGGAGACGGCACCCTGCAGACCAGGGCAGAGGACAGAGCCTTCCTGGGAAGCCGGGCGGAAGGGAGGCCCTGAGGTAGAGGCTGAGACCCAGGCAAGGCCTTAGACTTGGGAGCCAGGGCGGTGCTCTGCGCGGGCTCTGGGAGGTCTGTGGCGGCGTCACCTGGAGGAGGCATCGGGGATAAACAGGCGAGGCGAGGTTGGTCGAGCAGGAGGCAGACGTGGAGCGGTTGGTTAGGTTCCCTGTGGCCCTGGGGTGACTCCTCGGAGGCCCAGCAGAGGAGGCCTCATCTGTGACTCAAAGGATGTGGCCCGAGGAGTGGGCGTGGTCACTCACAGCCCAGGCCAGCACCAGGGCCTGGGACCACCTGCCCGGGTGCATTGCCGGCCTCCAGCCTCGGGTTTTCCGCTGCAGAGGAGCCTCCGGCCAAGGCTGCGCTCTCCACCGGAGCCGTGGGCAGCTTCCTGCAGCCAGCGTTGGGGGTGGGGAGATGCCCCCCACCCACCCGGCCCCTCTGGAGGGGGAGGCAAGGACGGAAGCCTGCAGGGTGTCTCCCGGGTGAGGCTGAGAGCCTGCCCGCCAGAGCCCCCTGGGCCTGGGCCTCGAGACCCGGCCACGTGGAAGCTGAGGGGTGGCTTTCACATCAGCTCCAGCTTAGTCCCCGACTTGCTCGATCACGTGACTGAAAAGCAAACAGGAGCCGCCCACAGGGGACCGGAGGGCTGGCACCCCAGAGGGTGACTATGGCCACGATGACTACGCTGCTCTGTGAGGCGCCCCGCGCCCCGCGCTGCGCCTTTGCAGGTGGGGAAACTGAGGCAAGGCAGCTGAGGTTCCCATGTGAACGGTTTGAATAAGTGTCCCAGAGACCCACGTGCTGAAGGCTTGGCCCCCAGCCCATGATGCTGCTGGGAGGTGGTGGCACCTTTAAGGAGGTGGGGCCTAGTGGAAAGTTTCAGGACCCCAGCCTCTTCCTCTTCCTCTCCTTTGCCCCTGGTTGTGAGGTGAGGGCTGTTCCTACCTTGATGTGCTACCTTGCCACAGGCCCCAAAGAACAGAGCCAGCCAAACGTGAGCCAAAACAAACCTTTCCTCTTTTTAATGTGATTGTCTCTGGAATTTTGTTACAGTAATGGAAAACTAACAATGACTCCAAAGCACAAATTCCTTTCCTTCCTTCCTCTCTTTCTTCCTTTTTTCCACTCTTCCTTTTGCTCTTCCATCTTCTTCCTCCCTTTTTTTCCTTCTTTCCTTCAATTGGATTTCGCCTTCCATATGAGTCACATCATAGGCATGCCCACCGGCAGCTCTGTGAAGCCCCTTCCCATTGTCCCACAGACTTGCTAAACATGATGTTGGCCAACAGCAAAAGGCTTTGGAAGTTTTAACCATCCAGTGAGTGAAAGATGGCATCTTGGTCCAGCTTGAATCTCTCATGCACGAGATTGAGTGTGTGTTCAACACCCTGTGTGTCGAGCTGTTTGGATTTCTTCTTGGTGAATATCTTTCCTATTCTTTACCCACTGTGAATGTTACGTTTTTGGTGTTTTTTTCTGGTTGATTTCTAGCACCTTTTTGTATTTTAAGGACGTTTTGGTCATAGGAGTCTGTATGGGTCTCCTGGAGCTGCCATAACAAGATGCCCTACAGAAGCTCATTTTTCTCACTGTTCCAGAGCCTGGAAGTCCAAGATCAAGGTGTCGGCAGCGTTGGCTTCGCCTGTGGTCTCACTTGGTCTTTTCTCTGTGCACATGTGTCCCCAGTGTCTCTTCCGTGGGTTCAGATTTTCTCTACTTATAAGGACCCTCGTCAGATTGGACGAGGACCAGCCCTAAAGGCCTCATTTTGACCTAATTGTCCAAATACAACCACATCCTGAGGTCCTGAGAGCTTCAACTTGGAGGTTTGGGGGACACGATCCTGCTCACAGCAGGTTTTGTCCCCTCAGTCACCGCTGAGGGTCCACCTTCTCACATCCCCAAATCTGAATATCTGAGATCAGTATTGCCTCCCAAACCAGAGCTTCTGTTCGCCACAGTCCCCCAATTTGTCTTCTGAGACCGCGTGGTCCAGAGGAAGGGGTGTGGTGGACGGGGCGCTCCTGGGACCTGGCCTGGGGTCCTGGCACTTGGCGCAGCTCGGGTGACCTTGGGCGAGTGGCTTCTCTAAACGATGCTGATCATAGCTGCCCCAGGGCTGCGGCCGGGAGGCGCTCACTGTGCTCGGGCATGTGCTTGTCTTTAGAGTGACCGGTGTTTATCAGGCACCTGCGCGTGGAGGGTGTGGGGTGATGCCGAGCTGGGCGGGCGCCCGAGTCTGCTCTGGGGGTCACATCGGGGCCTGCAGCTGGGGCACCTGGACAGGCTCCTCTGTCCTCCAAAGCCCAGACGGAGGACTTGTGGGCCTGCTGACCACAGCTCAGGCCTGCCCCGGGGGACTTCTGCAGGTGGAAGGGGATGGGGTGTGGCTGGAGAGGGACCATGGACAGCCAGCCGTGTCCTTCCCCTCTGGCTGGGAAGTGGGAGGCGGGTAGAGACCTCTGGGGCAGCAGGATGGTGGCGTTTGGCCACGACACTCAGAGCGCTGGCTGAGTGATTGTTGTCCAAGGTGCTGCTCAGCACCACTGGGGACTGATGGCCCGGCCCAGATGGCAGAGGCCCAAGAAGGAGTGAGGGCTGGCCAGGGGGTGGCACTGGCCGGAGGGACCAAGTCAGACAGAGGTGGCTCTGTGGGAGGGAAGAAGCTGGGTGCCTGGCACCGCGTCTCTCCCAAGTCTTGCTGTCAACCTGCAAAGTGGACGTCGTGGCCAGTCAGAGGCGGGGACACTGGAGAGGAAGAACCGTGTGCCCACGGTCGGCTCAGGGAGCGGGGCAGGAGCCAAGGTTCTCCATGCACCCAGCCCTGGGAGAGGGCAAGGATCTGTGGAAGGCCTGTCCCCACCGCCCTCCTTGCCAGGGACCCTCCTCCAGGGAGGCCCGTGAGTGGCCAGCGAGGCCCAGGGTGCACCTGCTCTGGCTTCCTCAGGAGCACAGGACCTTCTGTCCTGTGTGTGTGGAGTGTCACCTGCCCCTGCTCCTGACCTTCAGATGCAGGCGGGGCCCTGGTGTGTTCTGGGTGCAGGGCCACCTGGACGTTGGCGGCTCTCCTTGGACCCAGGGCTGGGTCTCCCCTGAGGCCCCTCTTCTCCCTGCGCGGAACCTGCCACGACCCTCATTCCCACGTCCTGCGGGGCCACCTGCCCCTCTAACACTGGCCTTGGCGGAAGGGACCCACCAGCTGGGCCTCGTGCTCCACACGCCTCCCGGGAGCCCCCGGGAGCATCCGTCCCCGCCACCTGCTGGTGGACAGGGCGGGTGGCCACCCCGCCGAGGCCCTGGACCCTGGAGGGCGGGAGTCGCTCTGCCCGCTGCCGCAGGAGCATTGGGCCGTTAACGTATATATAATGACCCTTAAACACTGCCATTAAGTCACCTCTCATTCTTTTAAACTGCCCAGGAAGGAGCCGGGTGATCTACGGAGGCCCTGGCGGCTGGCTGTGGCCACTGCGGACTCCCCAGCGTGCAGACCACAGGGGCTGCGTGCGAATCAGTCACGGGATAGCAAGGTGTCCCTCGGCCGGGGTCCCAGCTTCCCCACAGCAGACCCGACGCCCTGCTCCCTGGGCCGTGCTCGGGTGGACAAGGGGCACCAGGGACGGATAGATGGGCCCAGAGCTGGACCACTGGACCCTGGGATGTCACCACGCTGTCCACCAGGAGGCCCTGTCCCTCCTTCCTCCTGTCACTCGGGCTCTTCCTCAGTGTCCCTCACACGGAGCGTTTGAGGGACAGAGGAGAATGGAGCAGCCACCACAGAGCTGGCCAGGTGTCCTCGCTTCCGCCTCACAGCGTGAGGCTGCTGCCCGGCCACAGCCGGGGACAGTGCTGTGTCCGTGCCTGGGGACGTCCTCTCCCCACCGTCCAGCGCCCACTGAGGTGCCGCCCTGGGTGCCCTTTCCAGGTCACGGAGGCACCTGGGGCTCAAGGGAAATTCCGTTTTGCCCCCAGACTTCAGGGAAACCAGAGCCTCCTCTGCTGCCCCAGCCTCGTGGGGACACCGCCTGGGGGGCCAAGCTGGGACGCCCTGTCGGCAGCTGACTGTAAACGGGTTTCTGGTACTAGAGAGTCCGGGGTGGGTGTCCCTGCAGTGGGTGTCCCGAGGGGCGCTGGACGGCCCACCCGGGGGAGGCTGAAACCTGCCCACGTGGGACACAGGGGGTGGTGAGGGCCAGCCTCCTCCCCAGGAGGTGGAGCCCAGAGGAGCCCAGAGGGGCAGAGATGCAGTGAGGGGTCCCAGGCGGTGGCTTGGGTCACAGGCCTTGGCGTCGAATGGCTCTATGTCCACCCTGCTGTCGCAAGACCCCAGCACGCAGCAGGCACCAGCCGAGCCCGATGCCGCCTTTGGGGATCGTGCACCTGGCTGGTACCATGGAGGGGCCGAGAGAGGGAGGTGGGGGAGACAGGGGCTCGGGGACCTGGCTTCTGCCTGAGCAGTGGGGTCAGATGTTCTCAGGGGGACAGTGACCATTTCTGAGTAGGGGTCCCAGAAGTCAGCATAGCATGATGATCCGTGGGTCCTGGAAGGTCAGCCTGGGACCATGGCTGGCTGCCTGCCAAAGACCCATCTGGGACGGCACCTAAAACAGGAGTCCCGGGACCCACGCGCAGGCAGTCCGACCCGATCGGTAAAACCACCTTCCAGCGTCTTTCACTTACTTCGTTTTACCCGATGTGCTTTCTGTTCTTTTTTTCTCACACTGATAATTCTCACACTAACCCTTCTGAGGCAGGTACTGTTATAATCTCCATTTCACAGAAGGGAGAGCTGAAGCACAGAGAGGTTCAGTAACTTGCCAAAGGTGGCTCAGCAGCAGTCAGCAGAGCCAGGGTTTGAACCTAGGCAGCCTGACTCCAGAACCTACCAGCTATACTGGCTCTTCCGAGGCTGATGAAACCTTTTTCTACTTTAATGGGCACACATCCTGACCCCTCCATGATCGTCACAGGCTGCAGGTGCCTTTATTTTCAAGTGCACTTGCCTTCACTGGGGAGAGGTCTGGGTAGGTTGGTGTCATCAGGAATGGCGTCATGGAGCAGGTGGACTTAAGGGGTCAGGCTGGAGTAGCGGCAAGGAATTGGGGAGGAGGGCATTCCAGATGAGGGGCACAGCATGAGCAAAAGCCAGGAGAGAGCATGCATTGCAGGCCATGGGAGAGGCCACAGGAAGGGAGGCTGGGAAGGGAGGCCGGGAAGCGAGGCTGGTGCATACTTCTAAAAGTTTGTCTGGAGAGGTTTCCACCTATGGGGAGGACTTGGTGAGTCGTAGGCCCGCAGGAACTCGTTCTTTTCCAGAACCACCCCAGGTGCAATGAGAATCAGTCCATGGTCAAAGACCAGGCTCCCTCTCTGCCTCAGGGAGGTAGTGGCTCCAGCCTCCAGGACTGAGTCACAATTAACCTAAGGCTAAGTGGATCTTCGCTACTCTGTTCCCTCTGCCAGTAATTGGCTGAGGGATGGGCACCTGACACAGTTCCAACCAGTGAGAGCAATTCTGCAAAGGAGCCTCTGGGAAAGGTTGAAGAGGCACTTAAGAAACAAACAGTTCCCTCTTCTTCCCTGGGGTGTCTGCAGTTGATGGCTGGAACCAGAGCAGCCATCTTGCAGCCATGAGGGGGAACTAGTCTTACAGGCTGAGGAAGGCCAGGAAACATGATAGACAAGACCTGGGACTTTCATGAGGGCCTGGGCAACTGAATCAATCAGCCCTAGAATTCTCCTAGCTCAGGACTTCTAGCATGAGATAATTTTCAACATTGTTTAAGCCAAATTGAGTTTCCTGTTACCTGAGCTAGAAGTATCTACTTAATACCTTTTATTAATTAAAGTTTATTAAGCATCTGCTATTCCTGAAGGAAGGCACTTAGGTGGATGGCATCTCCTGTTATCCTCACAGCCATACAGCTGAATAATGTCGCTATTTGTCTTCTCAACACAGGCTGCTGGGTTTTATTTTCTCATGGGTATAGAGGCTGGAAGTCCCAGAGCAGGGTGCGTTCTGGCGGGGGCCCCTCCCGACTGCACGTGGCCCTCCCTGGGTGAGCGTGTGGAGGCGGGGAGGGTCCTCTGCTCACAAGGCAGCCCATCCTATCAGATTAGGACCTTACCTTTTATGATGTCCTTGAACTTAAGTGCAGTCGCCTTGGGGACTAGAGCCACACGTGTGGCTTCGGGGACATGGTTTTGTGCACTGTTGTACATGCAGGGACGTTTCGGCTCACAGAGGAGAAGCAGCTCACTGAAGCCCCGGGGCTGGCCAGGGGCGCTGGGTCTGGACTCCAGTCTGCCTGGATTCCACGCGTGCGCTCTGGGACCCTCGGGTGACTCCTCTGGGGCACGTGGTGCGTGGGTGCTTGATCCAGGGCAGACTGGAGTCGATCAGCGAACATTTTTTGTTGTCTTTTGAACGAACGTCAGTGGGGGAGTAATTGACACACCCAGAGTCACCAGGGTAGACTGTGATGGCTGCGGTATAGCCGGTGTTGGCCCCAGGACGCCTCTGCCCTGCCCCAGCCCAGCGGCCACGGATCTGTGGTTAGTCCCTGTGGTTAGTCCTTCCTCGAGCTGCCTGTAGATGGAGCCATGCGTGGTCCTTAACGTGATGCTTTGGCCGCCTGTTGTGTGGAGCAGTGGTCGGTCCCTTTTCTCTGCTGCGTAGTGTTCTGCTGTGAGCACGCGTCGGGTCTGGGTTTTTCTGAATACGAAGATATCGCCTTCCAGACACGGTGACCCAGGAAGCTCAGCCCCGGTGGCTCTGGGGTTTGTGTATCTGCTTTCCGCGTGTCCCTGCAGGGAACACGGCACAGTCGGGTGCCGCTTACAGAGGGGACAGTGGGACCCTCGATCTAAACAGCTTTGATGCCTTCAGGTCACTGGAGTGCTGTTCCTCCGCCTCCTGTGGGCTCCAGGAGGGACCTGCCTGTGCGCCCTGAGTCCTCGTCGCCAGCGCTGAGCATCTTCACAGACGGGCGGTTCGTCTGTTATCTCACCCCGAGCCTTCATGCTTCATTACCGCGCTTCCTGCTGCTGACGGAGCTTTGAAGTGGGTGATGCCTGGTCTGAAGGCGCCAGGAGCAGGGCCGGGGAGGGGGCCCAGGAGCCCCCAGGTCCTGCTCGTACAGACGCCTGCTTGACATTCGTGGCGTGGCAGCTGTGGGTCCCGCTGTGTCCCCAGCCCTCTGTCCTGCATGGTGCACCCCGTCTTCTCGCCAGCTCCTCATGTCCTGCCCGGGGGCTGCCCTGGCCCCGGAGCTGGTCTCGCCTCCCGTGTGCGGCCACCTCGCCTGCTCAGGGTCCTTCGGACTCTGGAATGTTGGGCGCTGGCCCAGCCTCCCCGGGCGTGGAGCCCGGTCCCCACACGGCGGGGAACGCCCTGCCGCCTCCTCCAGGGCCCTGACGGCATTTCCTGGGACTGTCCCCAAATCACCCCAGGCCCTCGGATCCTTGCTTGGTCTGCCTCTGGGGACCGTCCCGAGCCACGCAGGCCAGTGCTCACCGTGTGAAGCTGTGGCCCGTCCACTTTCTGCATCTCAGCACCAGAGCCCCCAAGGGGTCCCAGAGAGAGCAAAGCCACACAGGCAGCAATAGCCCAGCTGGTTTTGAACGCCCAGCGTCTGGCCGTCACCCCCTAATGCCCACACGGCGGCTGTGGACCCTCCTCCTGGGGCAGAGCCAGGCTCTCTGTTGCAGGAATCCAAACACCTGGAATTGTGTCCCTGCTTCTGCTGCAGGTGTGCTGTGTGGCCTGGGGGAAGTCACTTCCCCTCTCTGGGCTCTATTTCCCCATGATAATCTGGAGGGATTGAATGGCTCAGCTCTGGCACCAGGTGAATCTGGAGTCAGAGGAGGTGACTTCCTGACTGATGATGGGCCACCCTGTTTTGGCCAGTGGGGACTAAGGGGCAGAGGTCATTTGGCGCCATGGGTGTAGGGAGGGGGAGGAAAAGAGCCGCAGAGTGCTCAGAGGAAGTCGGCGGGAGTGACAGGAGCAGCCCCTGTAGGGAGAGGTGGCCAAGGATAACGAAGGTCCGAGGGTCAGCCTGAGCGGCCAGCACCCGCCCTGGTGGCTGGAAGGGACTTGGGAAGAACCCGGGCTTCCCGTCCAGCGCCCTGGCAGAGGCCACCCAGGTTCTCCTCCCAAGAGACCCCTCGCCAGAGGCCACAGGGCACTGTGGGGACAGGGAGGCGGCAGCTTGAGCCCTCCACCTCTGACATCCCAGAGCGGGCAGAGGAGGCCAGCGAGTTACACGCAACCATCAATCACACCCTGACGGACATGGCTGTGCTGGATGGCTCCTCCCCACCCTCTGAGGGGAGGCAGACCCTGCTGCCCGCTCCTGTCCAGCTCCCGCCCTGCTGGGCCTCTGCTCACTGTGCACCCTGCTCTGTGGAGGAGGGGAGGCCCAGTGACCACCTGGACTTCTGAACCTGCAAGGCTCAGAGATGCCAAGAGCCCTGACTGTGGACACACAGCAGGCTGGGCTTTCAGGGTGGTGTCACAGGGGTGAGCTGCTCCGTCTGGGCAGGCAGCTGTGGCAGGGAGGCGGGGGCCGTCCCCAGCACCCACATACCAGGCACCTGGGGCTTCCTTTGGAGACACTCTGGCAGGTTGAGGCGGGTGTCTGAGCTGTCTCCCGGGTTCAGGTCCGGCCTCCGCCAGGCTCCAGCCAGATGTGCGTGAAGGTGGCTGGTTCCTTCTGAGCCTCTGAAGAAGCTGCCCACCCCCCAGAGCTGCCGTCGCGGCCACAGGACAGGGAAGAGCAGGGCACTGCTGGGTCCTTCCTTCCCCTGACGAGGAGTTGACATGTACCTGATGTGTAAGGGGACCCTTGTCCCCTCCGTGCCTTGTGGCAGGGTCTGGAGGGTCCACCTTCCCTTCCTCGCTGAGCTGGGGACATTTGGGGTCCTGACAGAGGGTTCTGGATACGGGGTCATCCCCCAGGACACAAGGCTCTCCATCATGGACATGAAGGCAACTTTGCCCTGGGGACTAAGGGGCCTTTAGGGCTCCCCTGGGACTCCATGGCCACAGGGCAAGTGTGACATTGGTGATGATGACAGTGCCAGCTGTCCCTGGGGATCTGATGGTAGTGCCTTCCTTTGCCCTGGTCAGGGCGGAGCTGGCCCTGCCTGCCCCCCCCGGCAGACGCTGTGGCCGGCTCAGTGGCCTGACTTTGGTTACCACGTTCTCTGCCGCTGCTGCCTCAGAAGGCGTGTGGCTTGATCTAAGAAGCTAACCTGCCTGGGTGGCCTCTGGGGACACACCCTTCCATAAACTAAATAGGACGCCGACTCCAGTGGCCTGGAGGGTCCAGAGCCAGAAATCAACCAACAGCGGACGCTTCCCACAGGACCTGGTCACAGGGGGAGGCCCAGGGCTCGAGGACTTGTCCCTAGCCAGTGAAGTCCACTTGGAGCCCTGCACGCGTGCCCAGGGCTGGCTGGCAAGGACCGTGGGTGTGTGTGCACATGTGCCCGCGCATGGATCTGGGCATGGGTGCCCGCAACGCGAACGGGCCAATGCCCAGCTGCAGGCCGTGCTTGATGGTTCCCCCAGCTGAGCGCTGCCTGGTCCCGTCCCCACCTCCCGCTCAGAACATGCTGTCAACCTGGTCTGCTCTGCACGAGCTTCCGTGGTGCCAGGAGTGGAGAGTGTCCTGCGTCTTCTCGCCTTGTACCAGCAGGGACTTGTCCCCGTGCAGGGCAGCTGGGTGTGCTTGGAGGCCGGATGGGCCGCTTGGAAAGGAGTGTTGTTGCGCCCGCGTCTCCAAACAGCGGACCGAGCTCTTGCTAGGCGGGGGAGACCGTGGGCTTGATGCCCTGGGGCTGGACCGAGAGGCCCTGAGAGCAGGGGGTTCTCCCAAGGGGACAGGAGTTAAAAAGGTCCAGAAGCCCCCCGATGGCCTCCCAGGAGCCTCAGGCTGGCGGGACAAGTTTCTGTTGCTCTTCAAGCTCTCGTTCGTTGGTCAGCGCAGAAAACAGTGCCTGGCTTTCCGTCGCTGTGTCCAGGGACCTTGAAGTGGGCGGGTGTCGAAGACAGAGAGAGGCCGGGAAGGGGCAAGGGTGCCAGCAGGACAGAGAAGAGAGCAGGAGGGTGCTGGGGTCGCCGCCCGTGTGCGAGCGCCCTGACCACGGGCCCAGAGCCGCAGGAGGTGTGCGGCCAGGCCCGGCCCGGGCCTCCTCCGTCAGTGGCCACGGAGCCGTATTCTGCCCCCACTTTACAGCCAAGGAAATGGGACCTTAGGGCAGGCTGCACGGTCACCGAGAGGGAGATGAGCATCAGCCGTCCCCGGGGGCCCACTGCGCACGTGGACGACTCCCTCTCCGCAGCCCCCTCTGGCCCCAGCCTCCCTTCAGTGTGACCCCTGGTATGGCCCCTCCACCTCTGCCCACGCCCGGGTTTGGCCTGTGCCCGGGGCCCTGCAGCCCGTCCCCGCGCCCTTCCCGGAGCCCCCGAGGGCGGAGTCGGTAACCGTGACACGTGTTTTAAATTAGCCTTCAGAAGCCTGGACAGGGGAGAAATTATTTAACAGGGAAAGAACCGAGGACATGAATAAATATTAATATTAAATCACCGCTTCTCTAGATTTAAGAAGTGTGAGGACTCAGCAAGAAACGGAGGCAGCGCTGTCCCCAGGTGCCACTGTGCCCTGGGGGCGGGGACAGGAGGAGTCGGCCACTGGTCACCTGGACCGCGACTCCATCTGTCAGGGAGGCCCTCAGGGGCCAGGGGCACCCGGGGCAGCTCGGGCAGCTCCACAGTGCTGGCTGGAGCTCCACCTTGCCGGAGGGACCGAGGGCTAGAGCCACCGTCCTGTGCTGCCTGAGGCTTTCAGGGCCCCAGGGCCGATGCCTCGTGGGCCGGCCCTTCGCGTGGCACCACCAGACCGTAGGTTGCACTGATGAAGACACAGCCCAGGCTGGATGCTCGCCACACATGCCTGCTGTTGGGTTCCTGCTGCCCCCGGACTTCCCAAGGGGTCAGAGGGAGCCGTCCCTGGGGCCTGTGCAGGGCGCCCGCGGGGCCTGCGGAGGAGCGGCCAGTGCTCGGCCCAGCGCCAGGGGTGGACGGGCCCAGCTCCCCCACATGTCCCAGCTGCAGGCCACGGGGAGACTCTCCTTTGCCTGGGACCCCCCCATGTTTCTTCCTGCCACTTGCCACCTCCTCATGTCACGTGACGCACACAGAGGATGGAGCAGGACAGCTGGGTGGCACTGGGTTGGAGGCCATTCATGCACCCGTCCAGCCGGGAGCCCTGAGAGGGTAGGGACCTGGTCTGTTTCCTCTGAGTCCTCAGCTTCTAGCATGGCACTGGCTCGGGGAAGGGACCGACGGCCTCGTGAGTAACGTGACGAGGCTGGAGTCAGTGTGGCCGTCACTGAAGCTGGCCCTCTGGGTTGTCACCTCTCCCTACGAGGAGGGTACTCAGGCCACCAGGGGAAACTGAGGCCCCGAAAGGTGACAGCCCCAGAGCTGCAAGGTCAGCTGGTCATCGGCCTCCCTCCATGGACAATGTGGACAGGGTCAGGAGATCAGAAGGGGCCGGGCACGGGGGCCACACCTGCAATCCCAGCACATAGGGAGGCTGAGACAGGAGGATTGCAAGTTCAAAGCCAGCCTCAGCAACAGCGAGGCGCTAAGCAACTCAGTGAGACCCTGTCTCTACATAAAACACAAAATAGGGCTGGGATGTGGCTCAGTGGTCGAGTGCCCCTGAGTTCAATCCCCCTCAAAAAAAGAGAGCAGAAGGGCCGGCAAGTGCCTGGGGGAGGACAGCACGGGAGGCTGGCGTGGTCCCCTCTGTTGGATCGGCACTTCCCTACTGTCTGCTCAGGACTCCGGGCTCTCTTGGGAGCTTGGGTGCCCAGGACCAGGAGTCAGCGCTGCCCCGGGAACCTGGGGACCTGCTTCCCTCTGGGCCTCGGTGCCCGTCCTCCTGCTCTGCTCCCCGCCTGCACCCAGCTCAGCAGATGCAGTGGAGCCTCTGTCACCAAGCGGTGGTACTCCGGCTGCGGGTGACACCCGCCAGCTGTTCTCCAAGTCCCCCCGCACGCAGCCACAAGCGCCCGCTCCGCCGTCTCCAGATGGCCACTGGCCACTGCCCTGCTCAACTCCGTGTCTGATCATGGCTGTGACATCAACGTTAGGGGTTGTTTAGCTACCGGACCACATGTCTTGACCCAGTGCTGGTTTGGATCTGTGTCTTCTAGCTAGAGCCACCCACGGCCTGGGTAGGAGGCCACCACTGGGACCTGTAGATGGGGGACTGACTGGGGTAGAGGATGAGCCTGGCAGGACACGGGGCCCCGCCACCTCCTGAGGGGGCTTCTCCTCACGCCGCTCTGGCTGGGCATGATGGCAGCTTCCCCTGGCTTTGACCTGTCGGGTGAGGAGTTTGTAGGCGGGAGGAGGCCACCTGGAGACACAGGGCCCCCAGTCTCCTGGAGCACGCCTGGCTCGGCAGCACCTTAGGCCCATTCCTAAACCCAGGCTGCCCTCGGGTGGGTGAGAGAGGTTCCATCCAAGGCCCTGCTGTCACTAGCTTAGACACAGAGCGGGACAGTGGGCTGAGTCCATTCTGTGTCCGGTGAGTTCAGCTGGAATCGAGGAAAGCGAATTCAAACAAGTTAAGAAACCTTCCTACAGTTACCCAGCTAGAAAGTTCCAGAGCTGGACTCAGATGCAGATCTGTGGGCGTTCGCTGGGTGACAGGCACTGTCTACGTGTGGCGCAAAGCCTTGAGCATCTGATAGACCAAGTTTCCTCCCCACCAGGAAGGAGAAAGCTTGCTTTCGGTTTCCAACACGCTTCTGCTGGGGGCACCTGGATCCAGCTTCTCCTGAGTCCCATCTGTCTCTCACAGGCTGTCTCGGTACCCAGTCATGCTCTGCTGGCAGCTATAGGGCTCTAACTGAGGAACTCGTGCTGTGAGCAGGGCCTGTGCTCTGTGGGCTGCCGTGAGCCCTGAATGCTCCCTGAGGGAACAGGCCAAGTCACTCCCCTGGCAGTGGCTGATACTGCTTTGAGGGGCACCTGGGAACCTACCTGGGGGAGGACGCTGCTGGGCAGGGGACAGTGCCTTCAGCCGGGAGCTGGGCCAACTCCACCACTTGTCCCGCACGGTGAGATCTACCCGATCAAATAAAGCACCGGGGCTCCCACTGCGGACTTGGAGGTGCCACTACTCTAAGCCCCGGGGTCCTCCCAGCCCCACGCTGCGACCTGCTCGAGAGGAGGCCCAGGTCTGTGAATTGCGAAACTTTTACGCAAGTACACCTCAAGGTAGCTGGCCAAACGACCGTGGGCACCCGGCGTACTGGACAGCCATGGGCATGTTCTAGGAGGAGCGAGAGCCTGGGGCGTCTGGTGCCAACGGGAAGGAAGTCAGAGTGAGCGGGCAGCTGGCGGGAGCCCAGGCCAGGAAGGCTCGCAGCAGCATCCTGATGTCCTGAGATGCCCAACAGCTGTCACCGTGTCACCACCAGCCCCAAACTCTGGCTCAAAACGTGACTGTCTATTCTCAGAACATGGGTTTATGGGGGGGCATGGCTGGCGGGCCCAGCTGGGCTGTCAAAGCCATGGGTCCAGCTTGCTGGCTGGGCAGTGTGTCCACACTCAGGTCCCTGCTGAGGGAGCAACAGCTCCTGGGGACACTGTCCTCAGGGTGAAAGGGAGCCTCCCTGCACAAGCCAATTTCAGGCTTCAGCTCGCACCCCATTGGCTAGAAACATGTCACATGACCAAAGCCCCGCCATGCTGGCATGGGGAAGCGTGCTCTGCCCCCGCGAGAAAGGGGGAAGGGAGGGAGGCTTGCTGACCTCAGTCGGAGCAGTTGCGGGGCACTCAGGGCAGCAGTTGTTGAGGCTCATCTGCTGTGTGACTTCAGGCAAATGCCTTCCCCTCTCTGTGCCTCGGTTTCCCCATTTGAGAGGCAGGTGTCTTCAAACATAGTGTCCAGGAAGCGTCCCAGCCTCGGGCTGCACCGAATGAGCACCTGTGTCAGCCACGCCTCAGAGCCACCGAGAGTCCAGCTGAATCCTTGTCGTCATTTTGGGTCCCCTTTCCCTTTCCCTTCTGCTGGGCCAAGCCACTGCCCGGGGTCTCTACTCTCTTCAAATATTTGGAAACGTCCCCGAGGTCCCCAATCTCGGTCACGGCTAAGCCAAGCTACACAGATTTAGTTCCTTTAATCTTTCCTCGTAAATTAATCCCTCTGAACCTTTAATCATTTTCCTCGAATGAGATTCAAATGAGACGCACGTCCAGGCTCCCCCCGTCCATGGGCTGCAACCCGCTGACCGGCTGTTGTGCCCGCCGCTTCCGGTCTTGCAGAGAGGGTGCCCGGGCTGCCCCAGAGATAAGAAGGTTCTGGGAACCAGGATCCTGTGCAGAGCTTTTGTGGTGTCCTGCCTGCAGGCGGGAGGACCAGTGGTCCCTGTGAGTTCCCCGAAGCCCCAAAAGGTGGACAGAAACACGCACCTTCCCTCGGCCAGCTCCTCTTGTGACCAGCTGGCCACCAGCTGCCCTGAGAGATGGGAGGAGGCAGAAGGGCATCATCATGAAGACTGTGGGCTCGAGTCCCAGGGTGGACTCTCTTCGGGCATGGGTCCCCTGAGGACCTGTGTCCTGGAGTGTTGGAGGGTCCAGTAACTGGACACAGGGGGCGGCTTCGGGTGGCATTTGGTGCAATAGTATTTGGTCCTGTAGATGTCAGTTGTCGTAGTCACCAGTACTTGTGGGCGGCAGCCCAGGACAAGGCTGCAGAGAGCTGAGTGAGGCCCGGGCTGGGGGGGTGGTCAGAACCTGCCCGTGGTGACACTCCACAGCCTGGCCTGGTCCCGACACCCTGGCTCATCCTGGCAAAAGGGCACAGGAGTTGTCTGCACAGTGGCAGCACCAGGGGGACCCACAGCCCATCCAGGAGTCTCGGACTGGAGGACGGCCAGGGCCAGGCCCTCTTTGGGCCTAGCGTTCTCAGGGCTCTGGGTTTGGAAGGTGCCGCTCATTTCTCTAGGAAACAGTCCCCTGACCAAGCGGCTCCCAAATTTAAAGAGCTGATGGTCGCGGAGACACAGAAACATGGATGGTCCCTGTCTGGGTCCCCGGGCAGCAGGCCCACATGGACGTGGAAATCCTGAGGCATCGCTTGGCATTCAGGTCGCAGAGTTACAGCTCAGGTAGCACTAAGTGGACGCCAGGCAGGTCCAAGCCACTTCCCTCCTCCGAATCATGAGGACCTCGTCACCTGGTGGTTAAAAATAGGGCTCTGAGTGGGACCTCCTGGCTCAGAACCCAGCTCTGCCACTAACTAGCCGTCTGACCTTGGGCAAGCAACTCTGCTCCTCCATGCCTCAATTTCGCCCTCTGAAGAATGGGGATGATTTTAGCTCCTCTCCCAGGGTCACTGGAAGAATGACTCAGATGTCCGGAGCCCAGGCACAGCACTGGCCGAGTCTGCTCGGCCCCGCAGCCCGGCCTCTCCCCGCCCCTCCAAGAGCCTCAGTCTCTCCGTGCTGCTCTCTCTCCCTGGAGCTGCTGGGCGGAGCAGGCGGCAGAGCGGCATGCGTCTGGAAGGCGCTGAGAGACAAGGGACCCGTGGCCTGGATGAAGCTGAGGGGCAGATTCACTGGGCCGCGGCTCCCTGGCCCCAGACACTCAGTGCTAGAACACCTTGTCCTTCCCATTCCCCACCTGGGAGGCCGACTGGCTCAAGATGGCCTTGGGGATGGCCAAGCAGCGAGGAGCAGGGCACAGAGGGACAGGGATGTGTACATCACCCCCAGGTGAGCTGCCGGGTAAGTGGGAGAGGGACCGGACCGCAGGCTCCGCCTCGGCCTCCCTCCCTGTCCTGGAGCCATGGAAGGAGATGGGCGCCGTCGTCTCCAAACCAGGCTCTGGCCAAGCTCCCCTCCCGCCCTCCCCACAGCCGCTCCCGAGGACCACAGAGGCCCCTCCAGTGGATCTCTGGGAGCTGGGCTGTTCTGCCCCCCACTTGGCTGCAGAGTCCACCATTTCTCCCCTGCATGCCGCCCGGCTGCTCCCCTGTCTTTCTCGTCCTCTAGATTCCGTTTTGCGAGCAGCTGGCAGGGTCTTTTAAAAACTGCTCAAGGGATCCTTCCTCAGCTCCTCTGGGGGCTGTTCCTTTGTTTATAGGAAAAGCTTCCAGGTCCTATGAAGTCATCACCGTTATTAGCACATTTTGCAGATAGGGAACCTGAAGTCCATACAGCCAAGTGACTGGCCCCAGGTCACAGAGCCCAGAAGGGTCAGAATCAGGGTCATTCGTCCAGCAGCCTGGGTCCCGTCTCCTCTCTAGCCTCACCTGCAGCCCACTGATCTTCTGTGTCCCTCTAGTGCCCAGGTGCCAGGCCACCTCCGGGCCCCAAATTCTGCCCTCCTTAGCTGCCTGCCCGCCTGCCGGTGGCTGCTGTGGTCCTCAGGGCATCCTTTCCATGTGTGCGGAGGAAAGCCTTCCCAGCTGGGTCAGGGTCCTCCCTCCCATGGCCTATCTTCCTTCCACGCACACGGCCCTGTGTCCCTGTCACCACAGGTTTGATATTGCCTGTCCTCGTAGAGCAGAACCAGGATGATGGGCTGTGTCACTGAGAAGGCCACAGATAGGGCCACCGCACAGCCAGCATTTTCTTCTCACGGCTCTGGAGGCCGGAAGTCCAAGCAGATGACACAGATTCAGCTCCTGGACAGGGCCCCCTTCCTGGCCTCTCTCTGTGTCCTCACGTGGGGCAGGGGGTGTGTGGGGAGGTGGCACCTGGGCTCACTTCCTCCTCTTGGGGGGCACGGTCTCCCCAGGGGCCCACCTGCATGACCTCTTCAACCCTCCAACACCCGAGGCTGGGGCTTCGACACATGCACTTGGGGGAACACATCACGGATGATAGGCGTGACTTATACCCTAGAAGACTCCGGTCCTAGGCACAGTCCCTGTCCCTAAGCAGCACTCAGAGTTGGTGAATGAACAGATGAGAAAAATGATAGTCCTGCTGGGACATGGACTCTGGGGTCCCTCCTAGATTTGAGAGGGGCCCACAACCCCCCTCTGTCCCAAGAAGTCCTGGTGACCACAGAGGAGGCCGGGTGAATGGCCATTCCATTAAGATTCTGGGGCTTTATCCACAGTGGTGCAGCTGGTAGCCGAGCTGTGGCTTGCGAGGGGACTTTTACTTTTTCTGAAACATAAAAGTCATTTTTTTTTTCCCTCAAAAAGAGGAAAAAGTCACGTTGAACTGTTCTGATCTCCTAGCCATAAAATAGACCCCTGGGATTAGATCCCACAGTGCCACATGGCCCAGCAGCGAGATCTCAAGCCAGGAAATACAACCGTGCATTTAGATCTCCACCTTGGAAATACCGTTTGCTGATTAGATCGCCCTGTGAAATACAGCCTCCGCGTTGGTGCGTGCCGCTGAAATATGGCCTTTGATTAGATCACCGCAGAGCGGGCCCCGCGCTCGCTGGGACAGGGACTTCCACCGCAGCCTCGCCTGGAAAAATACGAATGTGTGGAGAGGAAGGGAAAGTGCAGAGGGAAATTAATAAGGGTGACATCGGGGACTTCTCAGAGGCTGTCGACTCAAGGGAGGGGCGGGCGGGTGTGGGGAAGGGGAGTCACCCTTTGCAGGACTCATGCCCAGAGGGGTCCCCGCCGTGACTTGAACCTGGGCCTGGGCCTCATCCCTGACTGCTGCCCTTGGCTGGCCACGCTGCTGCTGCCCTGAGTTGCCATGCTCGGCCATGTGGCTCTGCAGGGCTGCTGCAGCAGGAGCCAGGGGTGGGGACCCCATGAGTCAGAGACAGGCCACCCTGCCGCCGGGCATCCCCAGCCAGGACCGGAGCAGGGAATGCCAGGCTCAGAGCCAGGGGCTCGTGGGTCTCGCTGGGTTCGTCCCCACTGACAGAAGGCCCCCGCCCAGGCTGGGCAGGGCAGACTCCAGGCCACACAGCGGGCCACCTGCCGGCCAGACCTAGCAGCCAGAGTGGCCGAGGCCGAGCCAGAGGTCTCCCTGTCTCTCTCTGCGTCTCTGTTTCTCTGTCCTCTCTCTCTGAAATGGACAAAAAATGGAATTTGGACCCTGCCTTGGGAGACGGCCGGGTTCCCCTCCAGCTCCCTTAGGGATGCCGTGAGCTGAGTCACCGCAGCCTCTTCCTGGATGGAGCTACTTGTTCCCCAGGCACCGGGCATAGCTGACCACTGCCCAGGAGCTGCGCTTGAAGGCCACCTGGCCCCAAGTCACAGGCCCCCAGGTGCAGAGCCCGCAGGATGCCCAGGAGCCTCCTGTTGCTTGGGTCAGGACCAGCTCTGCTCCAGGACTCCCTGGGGGACCAGCCCTCCTCCCCTGCCCTGTCCCCAGAGCTGCTGTCCCAGGACGCCCCGCCCCATCTGTGAGCCCGCACACAGCTCTCTGCCCTAGGGTGTCTCCGGAGCCCAGCCTTCAGCAGACCTTCCTTGCCTCTCCTGACCCAGCTCTCATCTGTGAAATGGGCGTTTGGAGACCAGCGTGTCCTTACAAGTGTGGTGCATGTGAGGTGTGGGCTGGCTGCTGGCACACGGTGTCCCTCAGCAATCCTAAAGTCCCCGATGAGCCGTCCTGAGCTGAGGAAGTCATGGAGAAGCGATTTTCTCCTCCTCCTCCTCTCACCTGCAGAGTGGGGCGATGGGGCTGTCCTGTGGGGTCCATGGAGCCCCCACCTGGGCAGTGGTGGGGCCGTGGGGGCAGAGTAGCTGCTCGTCAGCGTCAGCTCTGGTCCCCGTCGCTTCTCCTTGGCGTGGGTGCTCACAAGGGCCCAGGGAGGGGGCAGACAGTCCCTTATCTCTCCAGAGCCAGCCGACTGGCCGGCCCTTATCGGGGATTTAAGCTTGTAAAACACGGCTGCTATCGCACCATCTCCCGGGGCCCGGCCTTCTCAGCGGGCCTCAGCCTCACCATCCTGGGCTGCGATTGAGGAGAGCCGGGGACCCTGGGCCGACAGCAGCAAATCCTCTGGGGATCCTGGGGGCTTGGGGGCCGGCCCACCAGGGGCTGAGGCGACACTGGAGAGGGCGGGGACTGAGAACGGTGCCCCTGGAAGAGGACTGCAGATGTGGGGAGGGGACTGAGGGCCTCCAGGGACTCAGGAGGAAATTCTGGAGGAAAATGAGAGCAGCATCCATGTCAGCAGCCCCTTTCATACACCCGTTCTTTGTTAAGCACCTACTGTGTACCAGACTTGGAGAGAGAAGTCTCAGAACTCCAGTTCTGCCTTTTGTAGTTTCAAGCTGTGTGATCTCTGGCCAGTCACTTGCCCTCTCTGAGCTTCATGTATCCAGTGGGAATAGAGGTACTCACCTGGTCAGGTCATTATGAGGGTCCTTTGAAGCAGTGAGTGTAAAAGAGCTGCCTTACAAACTGTGGAGTCCTGTGCCCACGGGAAGGATGGGGCCAGAGAGTGATCTGCAGGCTCTGCACAGCCAGAGGAACCACGGGGAGGACAGGGTGGAGCCAGGGCCGGATTCGGGGCAGGAGGAGATGATGCCAGGCTTTGATGAAGAGCTCCAGAGAGCGGGCCTCCCTGGCACTAGGAGGGTGTCCACAGAGGCCACTGGGCAGGGCAGCGGGGTGTGCTCCTGCTGGTGGTGCGGGTGGCGCCGTGTGCAGCGGCCTGGCTGGCTGGGAAAGCCGGGCCCATCTGGTCCTGTTTTTCTCCTGTCGCTTCAGAGGCTATTGTGGTGGCCCCGTCTGTCCTCTTCCCTGCGATTCTTTTGAACTGGCATCTGCTCGGGGCTCCGTCCGGTCCCACCCCTGGTTCTGGTGCTCACATCTCTGCAACCTGGGCATCTGTGTGCAGGGAAGCCCGTGGTTCCGGCCCCTCTGCAGCTCCCAGGGCTGGGCTGGGGGGACAGGTGAAGGCAGACTGCGGAAAGGTTCTGGTCTCCCCTGACCTGGGGCTTGTGACACTTGCCTCCCGAGGGTCCAGCCAGCGGCCTCCCTCCTCCCCGCCCCCGGGCCAGCGAGGGGTTCGCATCCTCCCCAGCCAGGCTTCAGGTGGCAGGAGAGCCCGGCCATTCCCAGCACTTGTTTTGGGGCCAAGAGAGGGGGGACAGGACCCTCGGCTCTGTCATTTACCAGCTGAGAATCCCTAGCGGAGCCTCTAAGGACCTGTTTCCTGCTCATGCCGGTGCTACCTGCGCCCGTGTGCGGACCAGAAAGCCACAGGCCTGGGCCCCTTTAGCCCATCCAGACTGCGGAGGGCCGGCGGGTGCTGCAGCCGCAAGAATCGGGTGGCTTCTGCCCAGGGCACCAGCTGACCCCTCTGTGCTGCGGCCTCCTCATCCACAGAGTGGCTGGGGAAGACCCGCCGTGTAGAGTTGATGGAAATACCTGTCGAGTTCCCGCATCCGTGAGACCCTAGAACCGCACCTGGGGCACACGCAGCTCCCTACGGGGCTGCCATCTTTTCTGCCCCCACCAGCTGTTCCCAGGAGCCTGTCCTGTGGCTGCCCTGATGCCACAGAGGCCACACCTGTCTTGCAGCTGGCACCTGAGCACCCGCGAGACCCAGCCCCTACACTAGGACCAGGGGTTCGCCCAGGGTGTGCATTGGGGTGTGAGGGTGGGCCAGGAGCCCGGCCTGCGCCCCCTGCAGGGGCCGCCCGGGTGGACTCCAGCCAGTGCTCCCTGACTCCCACTGAGATTTTTATTTTCTTCTGCCAAAAAATTGGGATGCTCTCCCTCCTGGAGTGTTGTGGGAAGTCGTCAAGGAGCTAGATGACGACTAGGAAGTCGCCAAGGGCGCAGGTAGCACGTCAAGGAGCGTCTTGAAGAACAGGAAGTGCCTGGAGTAGCCCAGTCGTGTGCCAAGCACCCAGGAATGGGGTGCGCTCTGCACCGGGGAGAGGGGAACAGCGTGGACGAAGCCTCCTTCCAGAACCTCCCCAGAGGGCGGCAGCGCTGTGTGTCAGACCAGGAAGCTGTGCAAGTCCTCGTGGCTGGGAGGACAGCCAGGAGGGCCACTGGGCTCAGAGAGCCGAGGGCAGGGATGCGGCCCAGACACGGGGTCAGGGCAGCAGGTTGAGGGACACAGAGGCCTTCGTGGGGAAGAGCTGGCCTCCAAGGCCGTGTGGAGGGAGCTTGGTCAGGGGGCGGCTCTCAGCAGGACCCTGTGGACTGGACTCTTCTGCTCTACGGGAACCTGGCTGCACCTGCCACGCAGCAGGCTGAAGGGACAGGGATTCTCCTGCATGTGCGCGCGCCCTGGGCCACGGTTTAGAAGACGTCTAGGAATCAAGAAGTGGTTGGGCCACGTGCGTCTGAGGCCCAGGCTCAGATTCTGTGGCTTCGTGAAGAAAACGGCCTCGTGCTTGTGCCGCGTCCCCCGAGGGTGAGGGCGTGTACGTAGCAGGAGGCAAAGTGGACAGGGTGGGACATGCAGGACGTGAGGGGCAGAGCGGCCACGTATGCGGAGCAGAGGGCGAGTTGGGGCACCCAGGGCCCCGCTCACACCCCGCCTGCTCTTCCCGGTGCCTCAGCTCCAGGTCCTGGTGCTGCCCGGACAGAGGACCTCAGGCCCAGCGCCTCCGGGCCCCGCCGCCTGCTGTCCACAGTCCAGGGTCTGCAGTGCCCAGCTCCCGCCCAGGTGCCCTCCCAGCTCTGGGGCTGCTGGCCGTCCTCTGCCACCTTGGCTGTGGGCATCTCTCTCCCCCACGCCTGTTGTCACATGCTGTCCTCTTCCTGCATGCGTGGTGTCCTCGTCTGACTCAGGGCCCACTGGATCCTCATCTTAACTAGTGACATCTGCCAAAGCCCTTGTTCCAAATAAGACCACCGTCCAATGCTGCAGGTGGACCTGGCGCTGGGTCGCTGGTCACCTGGAGCAACACTCCTGGAGGGGTGGTGGCTACACTCCAGTGTCACAGCCCCAGACGGCTAAGCAAGTTCCTGAAGGCCACACAGCCAGGGAGGCGCAGAGCTGGTTCATGCCCGGAGCCCCTTAGCTGAAGTGCACCTGGTGCTGCCAGGTCGGGCTGCCCCCGGTGCCGTGGTGCCCGTGGGAGAGAGCGGGACTGGGGCGCTGGGCCCACGGCTGGGTTAGAACCGATGTAGCCTGCCGGGGAGGGAGGGCAGCTGGAAAGAGGAGCAGGAGAGGCTTGACAGGGCCAGGGAAACCCCCTCCTCCCTCCACCTTCTGGAACCTTCCAGAAGGTACACAGACTGTCCTCGGACCGCCCCTCCTGCAGAGCCGTCTCAGATCCCTCGCCCTGTCCGTTCTCTTGGTCGTGCTCGGAGCTGCCTGAGTCTCTGGAGTGAGTTCCGTGTGGGTTGGAAACGGAAAACTGGCCTGGGATGAGGAACAGGGCAGGTGCACCGCACCAGACGCAGCCCTGGGAGTGCAGGGGACCAGGGAGCTGCGGGGTGGGAGGAGGCAGAGAGGCCTGGGCGGTGGGGAAGGAGAAGGAAGGTCACTGCAGCGGAGCCAACAGAAGGAGCAGGCCCTCCAGGCAGAGCCAGAGCCCAGGGCTGGCAGGCATGGAGGCAGCTCAGCCAGGCCAGAGAGGAGGCCAGGGCATGTGATGAGGTCCAGATGAGGAGGCCAGGGCTCTATCCCTTAAGACAGCATCGGGGTGGGAGGAGGCTTCGGAGTGTTTGAAGCAGGGACCGAACATGCTCAGTTCTGTTAGCAGAGTATGAGTGAGGCTGGAGGCAGGGAGGCTGAGGAGGAGTCTGTTTTATAACCCAAAAGAAAGATGCAGGTGGGTTGAAGGGCTTGGGAGTGGAGAGCTTTGGGTATCACTAACTCCCATCCGGGCAGGTTCTGTACAGACCTGCAGGACTCCCTCTGACCTTATGAGAGGGAGAAAAAGCCAGGTCTTAGATCCCCCGAGCCCATGCCACCAGGGACAGTGTGTGACCCAGAGCTCACTTAGATGTCAACAAGAGAGCCTAAGATCTCTCCTCACGGCCAAAGCTTATCAGGGACTCCTGTTTGCCACTGGCTGCACATGGTGTATGTGTGACCTTAGTCAAGCCACATAACAGCCCTGGAGATGGCACTCTTATTGTACCCATTTGAAGAAACAGAGGGTCTGAGAGGGGAAATGACTTGCCCAAAGTCACACCCTGGGCAGTGACACAGCTGGCACTTGAACACAGTTCTCGCGCCTCCCAAGCTCATGCTGGTGCCGCCACCAGCTGCAATGCCGTTTCCCGGGTCGCTGAGGTTTCTGGGAAGACAGCCCCCTGCCCCCACGAGCGCCCAGCGGGAGAGCCCACCGCACCCCCACCCCTGTCCCAGTGACCGAAGGCGGACAGACAGGCTGGCTTCCTCCCGTTTCCTGGCTTCCCGGTACCAAGTGTATATTTTTTTCTAATCGGTCCGGCTGCTGATGGTTATCTGGCTTCGCTAGAGAGCGAAAGAGACTTTGTGTCAAATGCTGAAAAATGACTTTTCAGGCAGCCTGTGTCTCCTGAAAGGAGGTGACGTGCTCAGAGCATACAAATCACTCAGCGCCGGGCGTCTCGGTGCGAGGAAGGAGTGTGTTTAGATTGCTAAAACCACTCCCGTCCCTTCCCAAGGTCACGAGCAGGCAACCCAGCCTCGTCAGCGCCGAGAGGACAGAGAGCCCTGGAGCTGAGAGGTGGACAGAGAGATGGCAGTGTCCTGGTGTGCTGCGGGCCCAGGAGGCGTCCCGCGGAGGCAGAACATGTGAGAGCCCAGGAGGAAGGCTGGCCTCAAAGTCTAGGTCTCCCTTGGCTGACAGTAGGCTGTGTGACCTTGGACAAGTTACTTAACCTCTCTGGACCTTGGGAATCCCCCTCCATGATGATAGTCTCTCAAATTCTGTTTTCAGCTAAGCCGTTCATTCAGCTGGATGTTCTGATAACTGGACACTCAGAGGTCCAGATATTTTAAATCAAAGTTCCCTCATGGCAGAATCCTGCCCATCACAGGTGGAGAGAGAGCGGGCTTCAGAGCCCAGGACAGCTGGGTTCAAATCGTGGCTGTGCCACTCAGTGGCTGGGTGACCTTGGGTAAGTGCCTTACCCACTCTGAGCCTCAGCGTCCTCATCTAACAATGGGGGGAATAACCAGGGAGGGGTGCTAGAGGGGAAGCAAGGGCTTAACAAAATACCTGGCACACGGGGACATTCCCAGGTGGGTCACCTCTTGCATGACTCTGTCTGAAGAGTCTCCTGATCTCTCCACACCTTGGCCTGTTGCTTCATCTGTAAAGAGCAGGATCAGGGGGGAGGCACAGTGGCACACGCCTGTTATCCCAGAGACTCGGGAGGCTGAGGCAGGAGGGTCATGAGGCAGGAGGGCAGCCTGGGCACCTTAAAACTGTCTCCAAAATAAACTAATTTTAACTGAGTGGTCAAGGGCTCCTGGGTTCAATTCCCAGTATGGCAAAAAAAAAAAAAAAAAGATGGAGGATTTAAACTTTCCAAGCGCCTCAAGCCTGGTGCACAGGAGCCTCTCCATCGCCTGTGGACGGATTCCTAGCTCTTTGCAAAAAGACACTTTAAGTAAAAGTTCAGTTCCCAGCTTCTCTGCAGTTACAGCAGGAGAGTGTCTAATAGAGCCTCTCTCCATAGGAACGTTGCATTCACTAGAATGTTCTCCAAGTAGCCAGAATGGGGTCCTCTGGGGTGTCTCCACCTGAGGAAGAGCCCCTGGAGACCAGACCTTGGGGAGAAGGCCCAGGGCTGGCTGCAGGCAAGAGGGCGTGCCGACCTCAGGTGGCAGCTGTAGCACCCTGGGGCAGTGTGCCCGCCGCCTGCCCTTCCCCTGGGAGGCCACTCACTGCTCTCTGGGAACCACGGGCTGGGAGGGTGGCCCCTGCCCACGCAGGGGAAGAACAGCTGCCACAGCCTGTGAGCCAGACGCCCGGGCTGCAGAGAGATGGCCATCGTCATCCGTGTCCCCATTTTTATTTCCTAGCCATAAAACACAGAAGCCACACAGCCAGGCTTTGAAAATACAGACGGTTGAGTTTGCTGTAGCAAAACCATCATTCCCCTGTGGCCAGGGAAGGCCTCTGAAACCCTCGGCATTATAAACTGCACGGGACCAAAGAGAGGGCCCCAGCTCTGTGCCAGCGGAACACAGGGTTGGGCTGCGTCACCTGATAGCCGAGTGGCTGTGCTTCAGTCACCACCCCCACCGCGTTGTACCCCACACAGTCTAATGGGATCCTGGAGGCAAGAGCTTCAGGTGTTCCAAAGCAGGGTCTGGTGCTGGTGGCAGGCCTGTGGGACAGGCTGGGTGGCCTCTGCCCTCCCCTTTCCTGGTCTCCTTGTGCACGGGTCTGGGACTCCAGCTGAGGTCCTCAGTGCCTGTGAAGGAGGCACAGGAGCTAGACGATGGCTTTTCTTTTCTTTTCTTTTCTTTTGGCA
This sequence comes from Geosciurus inauris, assembly GCA_004024805.1. Classification (NCBI taxonomy): domain Eukaryota; kingdom Metazoa; phylum Chordata; class Mammalia; order Rodentia; family Sciuridae; genus Geosciurus; species Geosciurus inauris. Next base: position 68,739 of record PVHX01004276.1, on the reverse strand, counting down.
CCAGGGATTGAACTCAGGGGCACTCGACCACTGAGCCACATCCCCAGCCCTATTTTGTGTTTTATGTAGAGACAGGGTCTCACTGAGTTGCTTAGCGCCTCGCTGTTGCTGAGGCTGGCTTTGAACTCGGCGATCCTCCTGTCTCAGCCTCCTAAAGTGCTGGGATTACAGGTGTGCACCACCGTGCCCGGCTTAGACGGTGGCTTTCTAAAGCAAAGCTCTTTAAACGCACAGCTTCGCAAGGCCCCTGCGCGGGACAGCTGGGAGAGGGTGCTGCTCAGGGGACGGAGGCAGGTGCCCTGCTCCCTATCTGCCAGGCAACCTGGTTCACCATCTGTAAACAGGGGAGCGTGGAGCCCATGGCCTGTGGTGGGGACCAAACAGGACAGAAGGCACACCTGTGGGAGCAGACCCTATAGGACGGTGCTCCTCGGCCCCCAGACCTCCACTGTCAGCTCCCCAGCCCTGGGGAACCTGTGGTGTGCTTTTGGGGTGGTGGGGAATCAATCGCCTGTGTCCCTTCTCCTGGGTGTGATAGACCCCCGGGGACACAGCCTCGTCCCCCTCCTCAGTCACGGGGTCGACTATTCCATCTCCTCCGCCGGCTGCCACGGGGTGACCCCCTGGGACACGTGCCAACCCGTGGGCAAGCTTCCTCAGAGCGGCTGCCCCTTGCTTTGTTAGATAAGACCCGCGGGCTCCTGGGCTCCCCTTGGAGAGCCCGTCCCTGGGCAGCTCAGCATCCGAAACAGGATCCCGGGAGGAACTGGGGGAAGGTGGCATGAGGGGGCTCCCGGGACCCAGGCAAAGGCCACAGCCCCTGCTCCTCGGTGGGGTCTCCCGGGTGGGCTGGGGGTGCGGTGTCCTGGGTTCCTGTAAAGGAGGCCTCTGGGGGCCAGGACAGTCCTCGGCGTCTCTGGCTGGTGGGTGCCTCGCTCCAGCCTGGGCCCCTGGCCTGTGTCCCTGTCCGCATTTCCCTCTTCCTACCACAGACCTTTTCCTGGATTAACAGCCATCCTCACCTTCACCCAGCTGTGTCTGCCAGGACCGTCTTCAAACAAGGCCACCTTGGCAGGTTCAGGGTCAGGGCCTCTGCCACCTCTGGCTAAGCCGCCTGGTCAGGGCCCTTCTGGCTGTGGTGTGGCTGTGGGCAGCAGCCTGCCACCCAGGTCCCCTGCTTGGAGATCCAAGTGTCTTTCTCCTCTGTTTCACCTGAGCCTCTAGTGGGGGGACCCCTCACTCCCCCTGCCCCATCCTGTCCTGTGCTAGGCTGAGCATGTAAACACCGGGTTTACACAGTGAGATGTCACCGAGACGAGCGTTGACAGAAGGCAAGATACAGCGTCCCTTCCATGATAACGGGAGGCAGAGAAGGAAGCTCTCAAGGCACCAGCTGAGCTGAGCCTGGAAGATTAAATTAAGCCCTTGGGGGGCTGAGGGAAGGGCCCGAGCCAGGGCTGCGGGAAGGAATCCTCATGCTGGCGCAGGATGGGCCAGCAGCCCTGGAGCCTGGTCAGCAGCCCCTGTGGCCAGGGTGAGGATGGAGCTCCCTGGAGATCAGGCTCTAGGAGCCTCTGGCTGATGCGAGGAAGGGCACTGGGGAGCCAGTGAAGGTTGTAGGTCTTGGAAGTGGTGGGTCAGAACCGTGGCTGAGGGCTAATCCGACAGCAAATTCCTTTCGAGATTCTTGCTAACAGGAACGCTGCACCACAGAGGGGCCCAGCTAGGACTGGACAAGTCTGTCAACCAGAAATTTCCCAGAAGGGCCTTTAGCCTTGCTGGGCACACAGTAGGCACATGGCCACAGCCCCTGGCCCAGGTTCCTTGGCAGTGGTGGTGACATCAGACACGACCCCTATCTGTGGCCTCGGCCTCTCCCCTGCTGACCTGGGGTGAGGGCCTGCCCCTCCCTCCCCGTCCTGCGCTCTCAAGACATCTGAGCTTTCTTATCAGAGCCTCCTGGACATGGGCAGGGATGGGGCCTCTGAGGGCCAGGCTTCCACTTTGCCCTGGAAGTGGAAGCTGTATCCGTCCCTTAGTCTTGATCAAACCCACCTGCAGACGAGCCAGAGCGTGAACCCTTGGCCTGCACCCTCCCGGCTGCTGGCGGCTCAGAGCATTGGGAAAATTCCATGCCCGGCCTTCCCAGCCTGCGGCCGTGCTGCCCTGACAGCTTCACTTGAGCTCTATTTACATTCTGGAAAGTACATAAGACTTTTATCATGTGCTTTCCTAATGTCAGTTTCCCCGTGATGATGATAAGGCTGTGAACACCCATACGTTCCTGGGCCCGTCACGGTCCTCGGTCCCCCGTGTACTCAGAAACGATGAGCGAGGCAGGCTTTGCTCCTGCTGGTGGGGAGTTGGGCGTGGGGCACATGGGGAGCCCGTGCTCCTAGGTGCCTCTCTTCTTCCTTTGGCTAATTTGGGGGCCTCCTTCCATGCCTCGGTCAGGACATCTATTTCTCTGGCAGCCAGGGAGGGCACATCACACCTCCCCCAGCCCTGTCACCCCAGGGAGAGGCATCTGGGTCCCACACTGGGTGGACTCTGCTGGAGGGTCTGTCTCCTAATGCTCTAGAGAAGGAGGGAGTTGGGAGAGACGCGCGTGTGGTGGGCTGGGGTGACACCCCTGAGCCCTGGGCTGGTGACCGTGCTTTCCCTGGGGGAGTGCATGTTACCAAGGGAAGGCCTTCTTGTCAAGCTTGGTTTTACTGGAGACCTTGTACTCCTTCCCGCTGATCTGCTTGTTTTGAGGCTGAGTCTTGGAAGACTCCAGGGTCTCCAGCAAGAAGCAGGCGGATCTCAACTGCTAGCTCACAGAGCAGAGACCTGGCCGCCTTCCCCTGGGCCCTCGAGTGAGAGTGTCCGGGCACCCTTGAATCTGCAGGAGCACATTGCATGAGTCAGCTTTCCATCACTGTGACGAAATACCTGAGGCGAATAACTTAAAGAGGAAAGAATTATTTTGACTTATGGTTTCAGAGGCCTGAGTCCCTGGTCACCTTGTGCCTGTGATGAGGCTGAACGTTGTGACCGGGCGTGTGTGGGGAGCGAGGCTGCTCACCCCGCGGTGTTGGGGCAGCAGAGAGAGAGGGAGGGCTGGGTTCGGCACCCCCTTGGGGGATTTTGGAGCTTTCATCCCGAGGCCCCACTACAGCAGTTTGACCACCTTCAACACAGGGGCCTTTGGGGGACACTGAAGATCCACACATGATACTCGTTCACCAGACTAGAGCAGCAGAGGCTGTTGGAAAGAGGCCAGAATCCCGCCTTCAGCATCAACCCTCTCCAAGCCCCAGGGCAGCCCTCTTTCCCCAAAAAGAGCCAGATGGCGAGCGTTTTAGGCTTTGCAGGGCACGAGGCAGACATGGAACTATCATGTGGGCATTTATATAATCGCTTAAAACATAGCCATCTGCAAATGCACACCCGTTCTCTGTTGGGGGCAGACAGAGTCTGTGGGGCGAGGCTGGACAGGTCTGCTCAGCGCTGCTCCAGCCTCGCTTCCCGGGCAGGTTGTACCCAGGCTCTGCCTCCGGGAGCTCGCGGGGTTTCCACACGCCAGGTGGAAGGTGCCCGGCGGCCCTTAACAGATGGGAAACCGAGCCACAGAGGGGCGTAGTTGCCTGCCAAGGTCACATGCCAAGGTCGCACACTAGTCAAGAGCTGGGTTCTGGTATCTGCTCCCAGGACTGTCCAATGGCTGTGAGCTGTGAGCTCTTACTCCCAAAGGTCCTAATGAATCTAAGAGAGCAGTCCCCGGCCGTCCCCAGCAGTGCAGTGGCGTGCCAGCCTTCCTCGCTGAGGTGTGGTCTGAGCTCCTGGGTTATTGGGCCCCCAGCTCCGCCCGGGCTCCCCTGGTGCGGGCCTGCAGCTTCGGCATCTCTGAGCACAGCTGGCGGGGAGGGGAGGAGAAGGGCAGCGGCCTGGCACGGCTGGGTCTGTGGAGTGGAGTAACAGGGAGGGTGGCAACAGGTTACCCCGGAAGCCCAAGAGCTGGCTTCTCCCAGTCCTGAAAAGAGAGATTTAGGTTAGAGGAGAGTCAATAAAAAAAAAGAGAGAGAGACGAATGGAATCCACCTCCAGGTCACAGGCTGGTGTCAGCACGGAGGCAGGGGGATGGCCAAGTGCACCTCTCAGGGCTGCACCCTGCCTGCCTGTCGAGCTGGAGACCTTGACCTGCAAGGCACAGAGGTTCTCACAGCCCGGGCCATCCACATCCCCTTTTAGATCTTGTTTGAAGTGGTCTGAGGTTGGAGCCTCGGGTTCTGGGAGGACCTCCAGAAGCCCCCCGTCCCTGGGTCCGGCACAGTTTTAGATTGTCATTGCACAGGGTGCAGTTGTCATGATCGTTATGTCATGTGATGGAGGGTGACAGAGTCCTGCTGAAAAGTCGAGGGAGAAGGAGAAAGAATTCTAACTATTAGCGAAGGCCTTCTCCACCGGTTCCTGGAGGAGATTTTTGTTTTCTTCACAATCACGTGTGTTAGTTTTTATTTTCTGCTGTAACCGTTGTTGTTCTTGAAATCACCGGGGAGGGGAGCTAGAGGCAGAGCTCCATGACAGGAGCCTGCCTCCTCCCCCAGAGCCACGTGGGCAGTGGCGGGCTCCTCTCGTCCCAGGGTGTGAGGGGTGTTCGTCATGCAGGTCTTTCCCTCTTATCTTGCTGACAAGAAGAAAAACGGAGAAGGTGCTCTGATCGAGTGGCACCTGCGGGCACAGGGCTCAGACAGACTGTCCTGGGGAAGGTGATGGCAGGTGCAGCTCGGCTTTGGGAAGCCAACGAAACGCCTGTCTGCTGGGTGGGGGGCCACCGCCCGGCACTTTGATTCCCAGCTCAGCTGAGACCCCTGAGTCCCATTTGATTCTGGGGAGAGCTGGCTCAAGGTTGGGGCTCAAGGTGACCTGTAGCAAGGATTCTAATGGAAACATACCCTGCCACCCGACATCAGAGAGATCATGAGTGATGACCGTCAAAGCTGGCGAGAAGGGCGCGACAATCCCGCCTTGGGTTTCCTTTACAAGCACGCTCAGCAAGATGATCTGTTTTAATGTGAAGAACGTTTGTGTTGATTAGTCATTTTCAATAAGCGGTAGGCAGCTCTGAGCACAGTGCCTCGTTCGTCGGAGATGCTATGAACAGTCAGCAAGCCCCAGACACGGTTCCCAGAGCTAGGGACGCTGCAGCGAACACAGCAGCCTGTCCCTCTGGGGCTGCCGTTCTCCTTTGGGGGTGCAAGTGTGTATATAATTAGCAGTGAACAGCAGATAAATTCAAAGTAGAGTTTCAGGCAGAGAAATAGTGCTATTAAAAAATAAAGCAAAGTGTAGGGAGAGAGAAGTTAGGGGAAAACTTGACTGGGTGATCAAGGCTTCTGTGGGATGACATTGAGTAGAGATCAAGTGAAGAAGCCATGGGCCTAGTTGAGACAAGGGTTCCAGGAAGGGGAAAAGTATATGCAAAGGCCCTGAGGTAGGAATGAGCTTGGAGTATTTGGAGAAGAGCCAATGGGTGGATGTGGCTGGACAGAAGTGAGCTAGAGGAAGTGATGGGGGATTGGATTGACAGTGCTGTCCTGTGGTTCTGGCTTCCAGATCATGGCAAAGACTTTGGCTCTCCCTGTTCAATGTGATGTGAGCTACTCAAGGACTTAGAGCAGAGGAGCGGTATGGTCAGATTGATGTCTCAGGAGACCATCACCCACCCAGATAAGTGGTTGTATTAGTCCGCTATTGCTGCGTAACAAATCACGACACTTAGCAGTTTCAAACAGCACCTGTCTGCTATCATATAGTTCTGAAGGTCAGAAATCTGGGTGGGCTGCCATTACGTGTCCACTCTGGGTCCCACGGGGTCAAAGTCAAGGCACTCACCTTCTCTGGAGGTTCTGAGCAAGAATCTGCTTGCAAACCCATTCAGATGGTTGTAGAACTCAGCTCCTGGTGGGTGTAGGACTGAGGTGCCCATGCCCTTGCTGAGCCTGCAGGAGTCGCTCTGTTCTTCTACAGTCTGCCCACATGTCTCCTTCAGTGTCCAGTGAGCACAGGCTGAGGTCCTGCTTGGACACTAAATCCCTTTGACCCCTTCTTCTGTCCCCAGAGGGAGAAGGTGCCTCACTTTTCAAGGGCCCTCGCACCTGCATCTGGCCCTCTAGGAAGGTCACATGCGGTGCTACCCAGCATGCCCTGGCGATGCCTCCGCAGAGCCCGGGATCCTGGAGGAGGCGTGGAGGGAGTTAGCATGAATAGCGTCCTGCCTGTGCTCAGGTGCCTGTGGGACTGAGCACCACTTGCAGGGAGTCACTTAGTTATGTGGACATCTGTCACTGGAACATGAAAATCCAGAGCTGCAGAGTCAAGGTGACGACAGTCCCCATCCCTGTGGCACTTTCCAAGAACATTTATTAAGCACTCTATTCCTCCGGGTGCTGTACCTTATAAAGGATAAAAAGCCATGGAATCTTTCACCCCCCTGGGCAGCTGAGACGATGATGCAGTTGCCCCTCAATATCCGCGGGGGTCTTCTTATCCGCAGGCGCTCCCTCCCTGCACAGAATGTACGCGCCCTCCTGTACACTTGTGTCATCTCGAGGCGACTGCTGGTCCCCAGTACAATGTGCGTGCTCTGTGAAGGGTCGCCACACTGAATTATGCAGGAACCGACAGGAGACGCTGGTAGGTGTCTGGTACAGACGCATCTCTCCCGGGCCAGACCAGACGCAGTGCATGTCAACAGCGATGTCACCTTTTTCAGACATTTCCAATCTGCAGCCAGTTGAATCTGCAGATGGAGAACCTGGGAATATGGGAAGGTGACTGTCTTAGATTTGGTAAGATCCAAAGGAGCCTGTGCTGCAGGGTGGGAGAGCTGGGAGAATCTAGCAAGGCAGTGAGCTTCACACCACTGTCCCTGGACCAAGGCACAGCTCCCCTCGGAGCCTGCCCAGCAGCTTCCAGCGGTGGCCTCCATATCTGGAGAACCAACTGAATCCATGGGCCTTGGTGTTCCTGCCTGTAAAACAGAGGTCTTGGCCTCCTTCAGGCTCATGGGAGGATCAGCCGTGGGAGGGCACACCCCTTATTAAAAAGCAAAATAGGGTCAAGTATCAATGTCACTGTTATTATAATTTGTTTGTGGTATTGGGGACTGAACCCAGGGGTGCTCTACCACTGAGCTGTGTCCCCATCTCTTCTTATTTTTTATTTTGAGACAGGATCTCACGAAATTGCTAAGGCTGGCCTCAAACTTGTGATCCTCTTGCCTCAGCCTCCTGATTCACTGGGATTACAGGCGTGGGCCACTTCAACCTCATTATTTTGAGGAGTGGCAGGGACTGGTTTTGACATGGCTCTGGGAGAGAGAGGTTGGTAGGGCATTCACATCAAAAGCAAATAAGTGGCCAGTGGGGGTCTTCCCTAAGGGAAGATTCACCAGAGAAAGCCAGGGTGGAGTGGGTGATAGCACAGATGTCCCCCGAGGGCCTCTGGGTAGCAGGGAAGGGGCCAGGAGGGCATAATGACAAAACCTTCACCATCATGACCCAGCTGAGAGTCTCCTCCTGCCCCCACCCAGAGCTGGCCAAGAGCAGAGTTCACCTCCCCTGGGAAAGGAAGTGACCCCCCCAAGGACACAGCCTTCCCAGTCCCACTTGGCTCAGGGTCCCTTGGCTTGAGAGTAACCGTCTAATGACAATAATAGATGATATTGTTCATGATAGTCCCTAAATGTCCCTCCATGATGGAATGGACATAGAGATTGTCATTCCGTGCAGTGGACACTACCCAGGAAACATTTAAAAATTAAAAAAAAAAAAAAAACCACAAACTACTGATAAACACAGCAGAGAAGAATGTCATCAACACCGTGTTGAGAAAATGCAGCCAGACACCGAAGGGCACCTGCTGCATGAGTCCACCTCTGTGGGGGAGAAACAGCGTCCTTATGAGGAGCCAGAGCAGAGGTCACCCTCGCCATTGGCGGCAGCCAGCGGGAGCGTGGGGGGAACTTTCTAGGGTACCGAGAACGTTCTACGCTGCATCCCAGCGGCGGCCCCGTGGGTGGGTGTGTGTATAAAAATTCACTGCTGTTCAGTTGAGATACATGCACCTGGCTAGAAATTGTACCTGTAAAAAGGAGCACACAGGTTCCAGCACTAGTGGGTCAGCCCTGTGTGCCTGTTATCTACAGCCCTGGGTGGTGGGCAGCAGGATCCCCCTGCATGGGTAAGACCTTGGCTCTGTACGTCCAGGAGCGAGGGTAGCCGAGAGGGTTGCTCCTCTCTGGCCTGACTCAGGTCCTTTGCTCAGAAGGGCCCACCCAGTTCTTGCATGCTGCAGGCCCCCTGTTCTTAGAGTTCCAGGCTGTGGAGATGTGCCCTGACTGTTCCTCAGTTCCCCATCTCTGGTGACAAACGGGCCTCAGACATGGCCGTGTGTCCCTGACCTTGAGGGCCCTGGCCTTTCTGCCTTTGTTAAGAGCAGGCAGCCCCGAGCCCTGCAAGATGGGAATCAACGTCCCCGTGAATCCCACCCCAGCCCACGTGCTCCCCCAGCCCCTGCCTTCCACAAGAGGTCCACCCTCCGTGCTGTGATCTCTGGCGGGAACAGGCTTAATGAGAGGATCTGGCCCAGCCTGCCTCGGGTGACAAGCAGCCACTCTATAACCGAACAACTGTAATAGGCTGATGTTTATCTTGCAGGACGTGTGCGTTTAATAAAGTATTAATATGAAGACCAGATTGCTCCTGCTGTCAAGCGGCAGAGTGAGATTAGAGAGGAGGGAGGGAGCCAGGCCCTCCCCTGGGAGCAGGAGCCCCAGAGAGGATCCTCGAGAGCCTGCGCTTCCGCATCTGGCAGAATAAATATGCTCGGCCAAGGGGGACCGTAAAGGACGTTTCTCCCAGGATCCCCATATCACAGAATCACAGGCTCTGATGCAGGGAGCCTTTCCATTTTGGTGAAGAGGTTCGTGCATGGCAGGGGTCAGGCACAGCCGCTGTGGGGTGTTCTTTAGGGGGACTTTTCAACAATGTGCATTTCCAGGCACATACGGCAGTCCTGATGTTTGGAGACTCTACCAGGCCACCGAGCTCCTAGTCTACACCCACCTTCCAGAAGTTTCCCTGCCTCCTCAGATTGTAGAGTTTCTCTTCTCGGCTCCGTTGACATCTGGGGTAGGCTGGTTCTTGGTGTGGGGACTTTCCTGGGCAGGGTGTTCAGTCATGTCCTGTACCCTCTAGATGCCTGTACCCGCTAGGTCCCCTTCCAGGTATGGCAGCCAATATGTCCTTAGAAGTTGCCAAACGTCCCCTGGGGCTGGAAAGTCTCACTAGTTGAGGATGAGTTTGTTTGATGGGGCTGTTTCTCAGGGACGCAGGGCGGAGAGGTGGGATCTCTCCAGACCAGGACGCCTGCCGCCCACCGCCCTGCAAACCGAGCAGTTCAGTTGGAAGAGTCTGAACTCGGGGGGCTTTGATTCTGCAGGATGAAGCCATCCCCTAGTTCATTGTTAGGGACACGCTGCCACAGGGGTTCACTTAGCACTGATGGATGAAGGGAGGTCCAGAGAGGAAAGCCGCACTTCATTCAGGCCACGTCTCAAAATAATAGGGTCAAGGAAACAAAATTGTTACTGAGCAAATTCCCTTTGCAAATTTCCAGGCCTTTCTGTGCCAGAATGAGGTAATCCAGTCTGAGGCTGGTTGCCTTTTTGAGAGAGAAAAAGAAAAGACCAAAAAAATAAAATAATGAAGATTCCTTTATTGTGCCTTTAGCTTCTCAGCCCAGCAATTAATTCTTGTATGCTAAAGGACTTCTGTGTTTATGAGGCATTATTATTTAATGTAGGCCTACTTTAAATTGTGATTTTTTTCATTAAGTTGCCTCGTTTTACTCATTAAGACCAGTTTATAACCTAGCTTAGACTGTGTTCCTGAGTAATAACTATTTTTCTTTTAAAATATCCCTTAATAACCTATCATCCATATTTTAAATTTTATTCTAAGTCAGAGAAGCCTCCCCGCTGCTCACGCGAGTGTCCCCGTGACGCTGAATGGGGTCGGAGCTCCGGGGCTGCCCGCCCCCTGCACGCCCTGCTCTGGAAATCTCTGTCCAGAAAGCCACACAGTGTCTAGCAGTGGCTGCTCAGACTCGGCACTCGAGACCCCTGGGCCATCTGCCCGGAGCCCTCAAGCCTGGCCCCGGGGAACAAACCTGCTTGTAGAAGCAGAGGGGGCTGGGGAGACGAGGGGACTGCAGACAGGGGACCAGAGGCCAGCTCCTCCGTGCTGGCAGGGTCCCCATCTCCCAGGCGCTGGGCAAGGCTTCCCACCTGGGCCGTCCACCTGCATCTCCCCAGCCAGCCCAACAAGTAAAGTCCCCTGTTTCACTTGGCGGAGGGAAACCAAGGCTCTGGGCCGCGAGTGGCTTCCTTGGAAGGGGCTGCAGGGCTGGCCTGTGGCAGCGTCAACAGCTGTCCCTGGGCAGTCTGATCCCCAAGCTCAAGGTCATGCATTCTGGGCACCATAGTCCCTGGCAACATTCCCATCCAGAGGAGACTGCCTTCCCAGTGTGCTCTTGGGGACGCTGTCCACTGTATTTTCTCACCTTTTTTTTTTTTTCGTACTAGGATTGAACTCAGGGGCACTCGACCACTGAGCCACATCCCCAGCCCTATTTTGTGTTTTATGTAGAGACAGGGTCTCACTGAGTTGCTTAGCGCCTCTCCGTTGCTGAGGCTGGCTTTGAACTCGCGATTCTCCTGCCTCAGCCTCCCTAAGTGCTGGGATTACAGGCATGCACCACTGTGCCTGGCTATTTTCTCATCTTAATGTCACCATCGTCCTGAGAAATTAAGCAGCCTGAGCTCGTTTTTCAGAAGAGATGGCTGAGACGCAGGGAGGGGTAGGAACATGCCTCTGCGTCCCTGGCAGGATGAAGCCTGGACCCACCTGGACCTTCTGCTTCAGGAGCTGGGCTGTCTACTTTTCTTCCCACGAGGCCTGACCAGGTGGGCTCTGGCCCCTCTGGCCCTGGAGAAGGCGCCACAAAGACAGCTTGGTGTGGGGGCATCTCACGGGTGCCGTGTCCCGTGCCAGCTTCTCCTTCCCTCCCAGCTGTTCCAGTTATTGTTTGGATGCTGGAGAAACCAAAGGAGATTAAGAAATGGTAACCTCCTCGCCTGCCCCTGGACACAGAAGGTTCCAGTGGGCAAGGGTGACTTGTCAGATGGACAGTCACAGAGAAGACCAGTGGGGTAGAAGGGTCTCAGGACTGTGTGCCCGAGACCTGGGGCCTGGTCTTAAAGGACTTGTTGGTTGGCTCTGAGACCTTGGCCAGGCCTTCTTACCTCTGGGCCTTACTTCCTGCCCTTGGTGGCCATCAGGGTCTGTCCCAGGTCATCAGTCCCTTCCCTCTGCTCCTCGGTGATGGAGGCTGGCTGGGATTCTAGCTCGGGGACAGACCCACACCCTAGTGCCTGCCTTATTCTCTTCATCCCCTCCTTCCCTTGATTTTCCACTAAGAACCTGTTGAGCACCCACCACGTGCAGTGTGTCAGTGGGCTGTGCGGCTGCCACCACCCAGGGCCTCAGTGGCTTAGCAGTGACGCTGTGTGGGTCTGGGGAGAGATGCATGGCCCAGTAGGGAATCACGTGCAAGACCAACGTGGAGACAGCCTGGGCCCCAGCATGGACCCTGGTAAAACTTGGGACGGACCCAGCGATCCCAAGGGAGCCATGATTGGCAGGTCTAGCTCAGCACCCGACAGGGATCCATGACCTTGGCCAGCGGTCAACCCTGCGCATGTGGCCTAATGGAGATTTTCCACTGTCACCTTCCCTGGTGGACACTCAGAGAGCAGGTCCAGGGTCTCCCACACATGAAGTGGCAGGAAAAGGAACCCATGTTGGCTTCTCCCTGCGGGGAACTGGGGAGTCTCAGGTGTGTTCCGAGGGTCCCGGAACAGCCTTCCAAATCTTATTAATAGTATAACCTCATCATTATCAATAATGAAAGACAAATTAATAATAAATAAACAAACTAATGATAAATAATACATAGGTCATGAATAATACATCAACACTACGAGGCTTTGGAACATCCATCGCGGCCGACGGAGGAGGATTTGATTAGCTGGCTGGAGATCACAGGGGGAAGATTTCAGAGGAGCCTGGGAGGTCGGGGCAGGGGCTGGATGTCCTCAGGTGTCAAATACATCTCCCTGAAAATGCTGCCAAGTGTTTGAGGCCCCTGGTGGCCCAGAGCTGAGCTGACCTTCTGCAAGGGGAGGTGAGCACCAGGAGTTGGGGGGGTAGGATAACTCTTCCTCTTGATGTTCTTTTAAGGCTCAAATTTGGGTTGGGAAATCCGCAGTCTGGTAAGGAAACGCGCTGCCCTGGCAGCATCGGGGCCATGGCCGGGGCTGAGCTGTTGAAGGCGCCTGTAGAATGTCTTGGTTCATCCAAGCGCTCGCTCTTTCTTACCAGTCCTGAATGAGATCACAGTGATGAGATGTGCCCTTGACCAGTCAGGAAGTCCCAGGCCAGTGGCGGGGAGACAGCCTGGCAAGAAAGAGTGGCGTCCTGTGTGGATTCAGGCCCTGGTAGACCTGTGAGGGGGACACATAGCCCAGATCTGGGGCACTCGGGGCGATGTTAGGGGGCATGTCGAGGACCCCTCCAGGGTGAACCATGTCTAAGCTCTAGCCTGAGGGGCACCCTGAAGCCATGGGCACAGTGACGGCCACGGAGCCTTCCACACTGGGCGGCTCTAAGTGATTCAAGGTGTCTGAGGCTCAGCCTGCAAAAGACAGGGGGACCCTTGTGGGGTCTCGGGTGGGGGTTCACGTCATCCCCAAAGCAGCGGGAAGGCGGGGGTGTTTGGTGCCAGGGTGACCTCCGCTCACGGGGCTGCAGCACAGCGCGCTGGTCCTGGTTCCATGGCCGTTGCTGCCCTGGTGCGGCTCCCTGGCTGGGCAGCGCCACGCACAGGCACTGGACAGAGAACAGGAGATGCCCCCAGGCCCCACCGTAAGGCGCTCCTAGTCCGATGGTGGAGACAGACCCACACAGAACCCTGCGCCGCGCTGGGATGGAGCACAGGCCGGTCCGCGGGCTCTGAAGAGGAAGAATCCGACACGCAGATCAAGGCGAGTGTGACGGAGCCATTGAACCTGGAGGACGTGGACGAATTTCCCTAGATGAGCGCAGACAGAGGGCATTCCGGGAGGAGGAGACGGCCCAGGCAGAAAGGAGCTGCGGGGCTCTGGGAGGGCTGGTGGAGGGTGGCAAGGTGGCAAAGCACCATGTGAGACTGATTGAGTCGGAGGCCCGAGAGAGGTAAGCTCATCAGGGACCCAGTTGGCCATGACAGACTCTGAACTTTATCCTGAATTGGAAGCCAATGGGGCAGGGAAATTGAATGGCATTCGCCGGAGAAGGGGCCACATCATATTTGCATTTTAGAAATATCACGGAGATTCCAGCACAGCCAGCAGGCGAGGCCTCGAGGCTGGAGGCTGGAGGCTGGAGAGCGGCTAGGCGGCTGTCGCAGGGAGGGAGGGATTTGGGGGCGCAGACAGGGCGGGACTGGCGTAAAGTGGAGCGTAACAGACAGTTTTGAGAGCTCGGGAGGCAGATTGATCCATCTTAGAGACAGATGGGCAGTGGCCTTCTGCTCTCTGTTCAATGGCTTTCTTTTCTTAAAAGGTCCCCTCCGTCCTCCGCCCCACCCCTTGTCCTAGTTTCTGCCAATAAGAGGGCGGATGGTTGGGAGCTTCGGTTCGTTGGCGTGGTGGCGTGTTTCACCAAACCCTTGGTACCTGCCTGGGAGATACGGCTGCAGTAATTGGTTTGTTGTGATAATATTTATTATGCGAGCAATTACGCAGCGGCAGAGCCCAGGGAGACTGTCACCAGGGCTGCATTGTGGTATTTATCTTCATGAGATAGAGGTGACCTCTTTTCGTCATGAGTGGTAGTGCCTGGTGCTCTTAGTGGAGAAGACTCCTAGGCCCATCACACAGGAAGGAATTTATGTGGCCCCCACGCCCATGGCCACTCCAACGGGGCCTCAGACCAGCCGTGGAGAGGCTGCCCGTCAACCATCTGTCTGCCTCAAGTGAAGTCTGGCCACGTCCCTGGATTCTCCGCACCCCTCCTGTGCTTCCAGAAACAGAGGACAGAGACTCTGTCCCTTCCCACTCCCAGCCTGGTGGCAGGCCCAGCCCTTGTCCTCGAGGAGAAAGATGGATACTCCACCTTGCTCTTCCTTCTCCACTGACTTCTTGGTGTAAGTGATAGTTTAGGAGACTCGTGACAGGCACTTCTGGGCCAAAGTCATTGGTTTAGAGCCATTTCAGAGGACTGTGTGTCAAAGATACACTGGAACACATTGGCCAGCCCAGCCCTGAGTCCGTTATGGTCCCAGCAGGTTCAGGCAGACATCTCCTTGGCCCAGCGTCCTTACCTTCCCAGCTCCTCTGCTGGCTCTGAACTTGGACATGGCTTCGGCCGTCAGCCATCCTGCTCTCCTTGTGGATGACTTGTGTTCTGTGCCGTATCAGGGTGTCTGGTCCTGCGACGCCTCAGGCAAGACTTCTTGTGCTAATCCTCCTCCCGCCTGTGTTTCAGCTTCTCTCTTTGGAATCAAGGGTTGGTAGTCTCCTGTGAGATGGCTGGAAGGGTGCAGGCATTCTGTGATCATGAGGAAGCCATTCAGCATCTCTGAGCCTCCGTCTTCTCACCTCTAAATCGGGACACTATCCCACAGGGTCAGAAAGGTGATTGATGAGATGGTTATTACAAACATTCTTTGCAAACTACCACGTGTGAATCGTATGTTCATTATTTCAACAAATATTTATTTGGCTTCTAAGAAGTGCCAGTTGCTGTCCTAGATTCTCAGGGTAAAGTAGTGATTAAACACGTGAAGTCAAGGACTACTCGAACTGATGAGACCGAGTCCGGCCCGGCCTCTGTGATCTCTAATTCCTCTGCGGACCCCGGGCAGAGCGTGTGGATCCCTAGTTAAGAACTCCCTGAAAGTCCAGCAGGAGTTCCCCAAGCCAAGAGTGAGGGACGGGCTGGGGACAGCCTGTGGGGTGTGACCAGCCGAGGAGTGTACTGAGAGGGGCTGGAGGGGCAGGGAGGCGAGCCTGGGCAGCCCTCCTGGGAGGCAGCCATGGGAGGCTCGTGGAGGCCCTCAGGGAGACCAGGGCCGTGCATCTCGGGGACACAGCTGGGAAGTATGCATGGGTGCTCGAAGTCCAAGACAGACCCCTGGTCTCAATTCTTTCCCTTATCACCAGGGCCGTCCATCGATAGCCACGGAGTCAAGCCCAGAGGGAACTAGTCCCCATAGCTGGCTGTGGAGGGGTGGTGACCCTGTTGTCTCAATAGGTAGGGCCACCCTCAGGTGGAATTATGACTGAGGTGACCAACCCTCCCAGTTGCTGGGGACTTTGACATTTAATGTTGGAAGTCCCTCATCCCAGGAAACCGCTGGGTCCTGGACAAAGCAGGATTTGAGGTCACCCTCACCTAGGTCGGGTGTCTGAGTGTCGCCAAGGCAGGCCTGCGTTCCTCTTGGGCATCCCTCGCGGGCCGTCAGGGTGGAACTGGCCCTTAACGGACCCTGTGCGAGCAGCACCCTGAGCCAGGCGGGCCGAGGGGAGCGTCCCGGGTGCTGCGAGGCCAGCTTCTGGGCCAGCTTCGTTGGGAGGCTGCCTGGCTCCTAAATATTGCCTGCGATTTTGCTAAACGCGTCTTAACGGGAGTGGTGTAAACGCCGCCAGAGATGGAGGGGAGCGCCCCCGCCTGGATGGGATGATGAACTTCTCCGTTAAGATGGATCCGCCTCCACTCCAGATCTGATTCCAAGGGCGCGCTGGTGGGGTGGGCGGCTCACACGTCCAGGCAGATTGGTGGCAAATTTAATGCCCAGAAAGACAGAGCTCCGTCTCTGGCTGGTGGCTGAGCAATTGGCCCCCGCACTTCTCCAAGAAATGGCATTGAGTTGAACCGGGAAGGAAGGTGGCAGTGTGGCCTCCACTTCCAGCCTCCAGGTCAGCCTCCATGTCGAGACCAGGGTGGGGCTCAGTCTGTATCTGAAGTCAGGCTAGTGGGAGCAGGAAGGTCCTAAAAATTACTTCAGGAGGACCCCAGGGTGCAGAAGTCCCAGAGCTGGCTGGGTGCAGGGCTAGGACCAAACCCGCCTCCCCTCTGCCTCTCCCTGTCCTCACGGCCCCCTGTAGACGCATGAGCCCGCCTCTCCCACCCTGCCTGCTCAGCCAGCCAGGAAGGCTCAACTGGAGGAGGCTGCTGCCCACAAGGCCACCTTCTAGGAGGTCCTGGCAACAGGCCCTCCTGGCCTTCCTCTCCGGTCTCACGTCCTTGCCTTTGATCCCACTGGGATGGGGCCTGGTGGGGTGGCTCCTCTCTGTCTCTTCTCCTTCTCCCTGACCAGGTCCAAGTGCCCTGTTCCTGCCTCTGCCTGGGACTGTCCTCCCTAGACTGGACAGAGGGTGCTGGAGGGAGAGAAGCTTGAGCCAAACCCAGCTTCACATGTGGGGGGCACCTGGTGGGAAGGAGCTGGGAAAGTCAGAGAGGGGATTTTTCTGAGGGAAAAAACCAGTGAAGGGTATATGGAAAATGCTAGAATTTTCTGGAATAAGAGCCAGAGGAATGTTACTCGGACCTGGAAGAGAATGTATTCTTTGGGGAAAGCTCCTTGGCTATGAATGCTTATGGCTCCTCTCTGGTGCTCGCCTGTGTGGAAAGGTGATCTCTCACCTGTCAGCAGGTGCTAACCGGCTGCTGTAAACCCCATCCCAACACAGGCATCTGTCCACAGAGCGCCTTGCCCCTCCCGCCTCCCTCCAGGCCTGAGGCCTGCAGTATGCTTGAGGCTGGCCTGGCCTCGGAGAGGACGGCTCCCGAGCCCACAGCGCTCTGCCAGGCCCTGGCCTCAAGCCCTGGGGGACTGAGGGATTAGGGTCTCCCCTCCACCCGCTTCCCTTGCCCTGGCCTGGCCCTGCTCCCAGTCCTCTGTGGCCCCAGCAGGTCCCATGGCTCTGCTCTGGGTGGTTGGCAAGCGAGCCAGGCAGCCTGGAATCCTGGCCGGCTGCCTCCAACAGTGCCTGAGGCAAGGTGCTTCTTGGCGACAGAGCCGCGTTCGTGGCCCCTAC
Source organism: Geosciurus inauris (assembly GCA_004024805.1). Classification (NCBI taxonomy): domain Eukaryota; kingdom Metazoa; phylum Chordata; class Mammalia; order Rodentia; family Sciuridae; genus Geosciurus; species Geosciurus inauris. The sequence goes on along the minus strand of PVHX01004276.1, from coordinate 51,551 downwards.
CCCACAGCGTGGCGTGAGCACCGAGATGCCAGCACCTGGGGGAGCTGGAGGAGGAGCACCTGTCACCTTCTTCTCTAACGCTCTGCTGACTCCACAAGGCTCACGTCCCAGAAGGAGAGGCAGATGGGCAGCCAGGCAGCCACTCCAGCATGACATGCAGGCAGGCGGCTTCCCACTAACACACAGGTCGCTGCCCCAAGCGGGGAAGGCTGGAGGGAAAGTGCCAGGCAGGGTGGGTCCTCGGGCCCTGGCTCAGTGGGGCTGTACTTGCCTGGCACGTGGGAGGCCCTGGCTTCCATCTCCAGCACCAGGAAGGAGCTCAGGCCTGCCTGCTGCCTGCAGCCTGGAGCCTGCTCCACCAGAGCCAGGGAGGCTGAGGGCGAGGCGTCGCTGTCAGCTGTCCCCAACCCTGGCATGGGAGCACATCTCTGCCTCGGCTCAACAGGTGTCCCCCTGCCTGCCCCCCAGGACTCCAGGGCACTGAGCGGGCCAGCCACGTGCCCAGGGGGCAACTTGACAGAGACCTTAGGCTGGTGACCCGGGGAAGAGCTCGTGCTTTACTTTTGACCTTGCTAGTCTCAGCCTCTTAGTCCCGCAAGGTGCCCTGCTGAAGATGGGCTCCAGAGTATAAAATGTTAAGAAAATCTTCCTACCACGGCCTAAGCTTGAAATGTCCCCCGCAGCTTCAGGGCCTTTGCACTTACTGTGCTCCGTCTGGAATGCTCTCCCTTAGAAACCTTCATGGCTCACTCCTTCCTTCACTCCAGCCTCCTCAGAGAGGCCTCCCGGGGCTGGGTCTCAAGCAGCCCCGCCCCCTTACTCTCTTAATCACCACCAGGTATTTTCTGTCATTCATTCAGTTAGGATCTCTGCTGGAACGTCAGCAGAGATGTACCCCGTGCCTAGAACGTGCCTGGTACAGAACAAATTCAACGAATCTTGTTTCACAACTCCAGGGAAGACAAGGAGGGCGGAGGGAGAAGTTCTGAGGAGCCCTGGGGCGGGGCTGGGGGTAGTTTTGTTTTACCCACCATTTTTCCAGGTTAACTGATGACAGAGATCCCACTGCCTCCTGTCTGAGGCCTCCTGTCCTCCCCACGGTCGGGAAAAGCCTCTTGTTTTAACCCGTGGGAACCACCCCCCACACGCCCACCTCCTAGGTCACTGCTCCGATGTCCCCAGCCCCCTCTCCCACCTCTGCAGTCCCCGGCACACCCTGCGGATCCTGTTGCTCAGGTATCCGCTCCTCCTGTCCACATGCCTCAGCTTCTACCCAGTCACTGGAGCTGCGGCCATTGTCACCGCCACCCCACACCCACACCTGTGACTCCCTCGCGGCTTGCCTGCTGAGGACGACCCTCCCTCCGCCCTGGCCGGCCTCTCGTGCGCCCACCATCTGCACCCGCTGCAGGCTGGGCTGCAGATCTCTGCACCTGAGGACATGGCCGTCCCTCCTCTTTCTGCTGGGAGGGGACCGTCACCACGTGGACCCCTGAGGCTCAGCTCTCACCAGGGTCTTCACAGGCGAGAAGCAGAAAGGCGGCCCCACAGGAAAGGTGAGCCGTGAAGTCGCCCACGGCTAAGAACTGTGGCCACCAGGACCAGGAGCTGGACTCCTGTCATGGTCCCCCTGCCCCGGGAAAGTACCCAGCTCCCAGGCGCTGGAAGAAAAAAGTCCACAGTTGCCGATATGCAGCATTTTCTCTCGCCTCTTCCAAGAGTGGCGGGGGCCTGTGACGGTGTAGTGCTTACCATGGAGCCCAAGGCCTGGGTTCGAATTCCAGCTCTGCCACTTAAAGCTGTGTGACCTGGGCGGTAACATGACCTCTCTGTTTCTCTACAGCATGTGGGACTCATAATAACTCCTCGCTCCAAGCTAGTCGTTTTCAATGAGTGAGTGCGTGTGCAGCGCTTACCCCAGCACCTGGCTGGGCAGGGGCTCCGGACACGTGAGCCATGGTGACTAATTCACCCTTGGGCCCAGCTTGCCCTTGAGGACCCCTACTCACTGGGGTCCCTCATGAGGGTGGCCTTGTTTACCACGTTTTGGGTCCTTGGTCATCCAGGCTGGACCAGGGTCCCTGGACCCCTCCTGCAGCCCTGCGCCTTTGGTGTCCGTCTGCACTTGCCCTCTGAGTGGCGTGGCCCTCTGTGTCTGTGTCTCCTCCTCTTCCCACCTCCCGGCCGGGGCGTACACACAGCAGGTGGAGCCGGCAGTCAAGGGAGTGTGGGAGGGAAGAGCCCAAAGGTGGGTCCAGCAGCAGCTGGGTCTCTGCTTTCCTGGACCACACGGGCTCTGGGATCCCAGTGAGCCTGACCTCAGCCTAAGCCGGACTATGACGGGGAGCACAGACCTTATCCTCTCACTCTAGGCCTGGGTCCTGAAGGTCCCAGAGCCTCAGGTCACACAGGTCCAATGTGATTCCAACTTCCAAATTGATCCTCTTGAAATCAATTCTTGTTTTTTTTTTCCTGGAGTGTTGTAACCATTAAGTTCCAGGCAGGGGTCGGGCCCCCGGGCTCGATCCGCTCAGGTTGCCTGCACAATTGAAATCCCCAAACCCATCCTGGCTAGTTTTCTCATTAAGACGATTGGACTGGATTGATCGGTTCAATCAATGGCGGGACATCAGCCGATCAGAGGAGCCCGGGGACACAGCAGAAAACAAGGTCCCTGCTGAGCAGGAGCAGACGCCCGGCCCTCTGGGATGGGGCTGGGGGAGGCCGGGGAGTGGGTCAGAGGTCTCACCAGGATGGACGTATGTGGAAGCAGCAGCGACCCCAAGGTGTGGCTACCGGGACAAGAGTCCCATCCCAGTGAGATGGCAGGTGTTGGCAGGTGTGTCCAGGGGCAGCTGGTGGGCAAGAGGTATCATCTGCTACTTGCTAGGATTTGAGCGTTTTTCTCAGGTGGCCATCTGTGGTCACCTTCTCCCAGGTGGCAAGGGCTAGACCTGCCTCTGCCTTCCCTCAGGAGTCAGGGTATGCGTGACGGGAACTGTGAGTGTCAGTGAAGCCAAGAGTGGCCTCCAGGGCTCTCTTGCCAGGACCGTCATGAGGCGTGTGCACCATGAAGCTGGGCAGGGAGTCCTTGTGTGGTGCAGTGACCCTGGCTACAGAGGGTGGCACAAGAGTGAAGGGACCTCACGTGCAGGTGGAGAGGCAGCCCTGGACACAGCTCTTTCTCTGGGGCGTCTCATAGACACACACTGAGGCACTTCCTGCAGGTGGCAGGAGGTCCAGCCTTTGGGTGTCAACTCATCCCAGGGAGACATGCTTTTGGTTTGGGGCCCCTGGGAGCCCGTGGGGTGGCAGAGAGGGAAGACATGGCTGGAAGGCCATCCACACAGGCCGCAGTGGCAACAGCTCCCTGACAGATGTCAACAACCTTGCTCCTCCACGGAAGCTCTCCCCCACCTGCCGGGTCAGCCCCACCCTCCTGGCCAGCTCCCGCCCTCACTGTCCTCTTCTCCTTTCCTCTGCAGGTTACCTGACCGTTAACATTGAGCCTCTGCCCCCTGTGGTGGCTGGAGATGCGGTGACCTTAAAGTGTAATTTCAAGACGGATGGTCGCATGCGCGAGATCGTGTGGTACCGGGTAAGTGCCATGCTGCCCCTGCCATGCCAGTGCTTCCCGCAGTCCCGGGACCCCCTGATGCTCTCACAGGTGTTGCTTATGTTCCCCACTCTGCCCCAGCCCTGTGCCCTCCACCAGGTCCCCATCTGATGTGACACCCTCCTCAAAGACCATATGCCCAAACTTCTCCTCTGCTCTCAGGATCTATCTTGTTCTGGCCTCCATGGTGTCCCTGAAAGGCCCTCACTCTGAGGAAGGCCCACTAGTACCCAGTTAGAAGTGACTGATAACACGGTGGGTCCTGATGCCAGTGCACAACTAAGGAACCATAATGGTGGGATTTTAAGAAAGAGGCTTTGGGTAATATTATTGGCAAGGGAGGGGGAAGAAGAAAGCTTCCTGTCCTCTTTAAAATCACATTACAGAGATAATCTGGCATCTAATCCTATTACATGCAGGACCAGTCTGGTGTCTGGCACCATGAATTCAGGTCTGAGGAGGGAAGTGGTCAGAGATGAGCAGGGCTCATCAGCAACAGGAAGAACAGCTCTCGGCCTTGGGCATCAGGGGTCTTTTCAATCACTGAGGGAATCTTTGTGACTCTGGATAGGGCATCCAGGATGCACTCCTCCCCCACATAGGAGCTGGGGCTGGGCTCTGGAGAAGGTACAGCAGCGTGATGCTCCTCTGCAGACAATGCTCAGGTGTGCACAGAGCGGGTACCACAGGGAACTCCCCTTCCATCAGCTACAACAGGCGTGGGTAACATGTTTCTGTAAGGCCTAGATAGTGAATGTCTTCCTCTCTGCTGACCACACAGTCTCTGTCAAAGCCTCTCTGCTCTGGTGCTGTGAAACCTGCCTCAGATAGTGTAGACATGAGAGGGCAGAGCTGTGGTCCCAGGAGACATTATGTGTGGACACCAAAATTTGAATTTTGTATGATTTTCACATGTTGTAAAATATTCCTCTTCTATTTTCTTTTTCAACTGCTAAAAAGAGTAAAAACTGTTCTTAGCTCTCGGCTGCAGGCTGATTCGGTTCTTGGACTGTAGTTACAAACCCCGATCCAAGAACACACTGTTCTAATCTCTGAATGCCGGTCACCCTCTCTTCACACAGAACCAGAGGCTAACCCTGGGCACGGGGCCGCTCCTGGTCTCAGCTAAGAACTGCTGTCCTCTTCCTCCTTGCTCTCGGGCCAGCCTTGCACTGGGCCAGCTTGTCTTTGCCATTCCTCTTGCATTTCTGTTCTTGGATTCATCATTTACGAATGAGTGCTGTGGGTCTGTGCTCCTTTTAACCCGAATCACAGCTCTCCATCTCAGCATGTCACCTGCCCTGCTTAGGAACAGCTCCAGCGGTCCCCACATGTGTACACCTGACACCAGGCACCCCACAGGAGCCTGGTTTTGCAGGAGGGTGGCATCCTGGACAGATCGGTGGGCCTGGGGAAAGCCAAGGCTTGTGTGAAACAGTGCCATGAACTGAATCACTCAGAGGCGTGTTTACAGGCTATGGGGACTGCTTGGCTGACACAGCCTGTGAGCATCTCATTAGCACCTGGCAGAAACACTGGGACAGATTAACTCCAGCTCACTGCCGAGGACACTGGAACTGTGTCCCGCTCCGCCCTCCTAGAGAAAGGGGGCGTGGAAAGAAGAGGAGTTCGTGGGGTGAAGGCGGGCAGGGGGCACCTGCTGCCCTGGGTCACCTTGCAGCAGCTGTCTGCACTCTGGGTTGAAACCCAATGTCACTGCCACACTCACAGAGGCAGCAATCTCCCTGCAGAGGCAGCTGCCAGAGGAGGGACAATGCCAGGGCCTGGCTGGGTCCCCACGTAGGAAACCAGAAGGAGGTTTCCATACAGCTCCCTGAAGGTGGAGGAGGGGACAGGATGGGAGGAGGAAGCCACCCAGCTCCTGGGCTGGACAGCCTTGCTCTTCCTCCTCCACCCTGTCCCTGTCCTGAGTACCGTCCCCACCTCTCCACCCTCAGAGGTGGCAGTGACTGCTTGAAGAATCAGTTACAGCTCTTCTGGGTATCAGGCCCTGCATTCCAGGCCATGGTAGGCTGCACTAATTAATTTATTTTATTTCATTTCACATCCTTTGACTGAGGGCCTCTGGAGTGGGGGGTATGCAAATATATGCAAATCATATGCAAATCACCTGCTGGAGCCAAATGCCTGGGCCCTTTTAATTCTGTAGCTGGACTGAGGTGGTGTCTCAGCTGACGGGTGACTCTCCCTGGGACCAGGAGCCCACGTGCCCTGCCTGTGATGGAGAACAGGGGTCAGGGAAGGGAAGGGGATTCCAGGAAGCTGCTCCAGGCCGTCCGCCCGTTTTCTCTTGTCCGCTGCCACTCTAGTGGTCCTGGCTGATGGCCTCTTTTCCCCAGGATCCAGCTGAAGGCAGAGAGATAAGGACCCACTAGGCAGGGGCTCTAGGAGCCAGGGCCCCTGCTGGGGCTGCAGAGGGGACAGGACAACCAGCAAGGGGCTCCTACCTCCTGCTCCAGCTGGACCCTCCTCGACCCCTGTGCTGCCCCCAGCCTGCCCCCTCCCAGCCGCGAGCTGCCCGCGGGGGTGCAGTTTGTTTTCCAGCCCTGTGTTCCTTCCCTCCCAGCTTCCCTCCCCCAAGCCGTGAATGAGCTCACAGAGCCCAGCTTGGAAAGAAGTGAATAGATTACACAGGCCCCGCCAGGGCTGGCCTCCAATCCCTTTAAAAGGGAAAAGCAGGGCATTGTGAGGGGGCTGCTGCTGCCTGCTCAGCCCAGGGTGGACAAAATGGCCCCAAACCTGTGTGAAGGCCCACAGCCTCCCTCTAGTCCAAAAGAAGTTGTCTCAGCAATAGAAGCATCCTGAGCTTTCCAAAGACAGTGAATGGACTGGATTCACTGTGGGGGAAATTGGGAGAGCTGATAAAATTCTCTGAAGCTGAAGGGATCACCCTTCTGAGTTAACGAGGCCTCTGGCTGAGCCTCTGGGGAGGTCTTGCCTATGGAACTCTTAGGAGAGGGAAGGAGATGGGAAAGGAGCCAGGGCTCGAGTCTTGGACACCTTGCCCATGGTCTGGCCAACTGGGAAGAGGCTCAGCCAATCTGTAGAAGATGCCAGAAATACAGAATAGACTCAAGAAAGGCACACGGTCAGAGTCCCCGAGTCCATTGTCCAGTGTGGTAGCCACCGATGACATATGGCTGTTCCAATTGAAATTTAATTGAAATTAAACTAAATTAAAAATTCATTTCCTCAGTCACATTAGCCACATTTCAAGTGTTCACCCAGCCACACGGAGTCACCATGTTGGACAGACGGAGCAGATAGGGAATGTTTGCCTCCCACAGAAGGTTCTGTGGCATCACAGCCTGCTCTGGAGACTTTTTTTTTTCCCCCAGTGGCCTCTGGACTATGCTATGCTTACCTAACAAAGGACTGTTCATCAAGCTTGCTTTCCTGGAAACTCTCTCTAAAATGAATTTCAGTAAAATGAATTCTATTTCTGTAACCTGCCCTCCTTAGATTATGCAGGTGGTGAGGGAGGGTGGGAAGAGGGTAGGGGCTATGGGTCTCAAAACTCCATACAAAATGTACAAAAGATGCTCAAGAGAGCCTCAGGCCCTGAGGTTCTGGGCACTGTAGTTGTTTGACAAGGTCCTGCCCAATTTAAGGATGCATCGTGATCCTCCTCACCATCTCTGTGTGATCTTCCCACTGTGGCAGGGGTTCCTCTCCTAGGTTTGAGTTTCCCAGGCTCCGTCTTCATAGCTCAGGCACACAGCTCTGTTTTTATTTCCCTAACAATATAGAGTGGCTCAAAGAGCAGAGGTACAATTCCATACTTGGCCAGGAGGAGGCGATCATATGACCTTGACTCTACCTACCCTTCGAGGCCAGACTTTGCTCTAGAAATGAATGACACATAATAATCTTGGCTTCCTGTGCACTGGGGACTTGTTCAGTAATGCCACTAATACTAGTTTGGGTACGAACATTATTGACCCTTTACCATGAGGCGGGCACTGACGCTTTATGTATGTCATTCCATCATGTCTATGTTGGCCCCAAAAGGTCGGTTCTACTGCTGATCCTGTTTTTCAAACGAAGAAAGGGAGTCTGTCCAAGGAGACTGTGTCTCCGCCCATGTTGTCTTCCTGGCCTCCCCAGAAAGTTCCAAACGTGCCCCCCTCTACCGTTCCTCTCGTGGGTCCCAGCTCCAGTGCTGCTCATCACATCGAGACACTTGCCACTGGGCCACAGCACGTCAAGGGCAACAGCTCTGTCTTTGCCCCACTGTATTCTCGACACCTACCTCAGTCAGTATTTGCTAAATTAACAAACGGTAGAGCTGCAAAAATACAAGCGCGTGCACATCTTCATAGGCCCCACCGCATAGCCTGCTTGGGTGTGGACCGTCAATAAATGCTATCTGTGTGTTGCGGGGACGCGTGCGTCTTTGTAGACTCCAGGGGCTTTGTGGAGTACAGGAAAAAAAGGGACATTTCTTATTAGGAAACCCTGTCTAAACTCATTTAGTTGGGGGTCGCCTGCCCGACAGGCAAAGCCAAAGGTCTGTTTATGTCATAGAAATCCATTAAACAGCCACAGAGAATCACGGGAATTGAACCTTTCACAGCAGTTTTTATCATGCCATCTTGATTTCATTCCCTTCCTCCACAATTTGTTCCCAAAAGCTGCTCTGGGTCCGGGTTTCCAGGCCACAGAGGAGATGGTGAGGGGACCCGCACACAGCACTAGCGCCCCCTGCTACCAGCTCCCGTATCTCGCCTCCTTGCCTGGTGGAGCTGGGCGACCCCGTGTTGGTTTAGGACACAGATGTGCCCACCCTGCCAGGAGCCCTTCCCTGGGGGATCTGTTGGGTGCCTCTGCAGGGAGGGACGGTGGCCACTGGGACTGAGACAGGTGGACAGGCGGAGGTCCCAGGTGTCAGAATACCTGCACTGGAGCTCTGGGTGTTGACCCTCCCAGTGACCTCACCGTTTTGAATTTTAGAAACCTTGCGTGAACTAGGCTGGAAGGGACAACCCCTCTGGGCCACTGTGGCATCTGTCCACGGGGGTTGCCATGGCCCTGTCATCCTTTGTGGTCACTACAAGAATCCAGAGTCCAGCTGCAGGAGAGGAGTGGAGGGTCACAGGCCGGATTCCTTGAACTGCATCTGCCCGCCTGCGGTCCCAGGAGCGGGTGGCAGGCGGCCCTCCCTGCAGGGCCCTCTGTGGTGGTGCCGGGAAGCTCAACGAATCTCAGCTCTTGGAGGCATCCCCGCCCAGCACAGGCGCTCGGTGGACCGTGGCTCTCCCTGACGTGGGAGCTGTTTCAGTCGTCACTGGCAATGGCCTTCCCTTCGTCTCAGCCCTTGACAACGTTTTGTTTGAAAAAAAAAAAAAAAAAACAGCAAATGACCATCAGGAGGGACCATGACAGACCAGTGCTCTCAGACAAGAGGCAGGAACACTCCTGGGTGGCCAGGAGAACTGGACCGATGCCGTGGCCCCTCTGGCTCGAGACGCAGCCTGTCAGCCCCTTGACCCCGGGGTCCCTGGACCGGCATTCTGCTCTGGGGCCCCCGGGCCTTGGCAGCACCAAGGTCTGGAGGAGGAAGAGTGAGGCGGACAGGAGCCGGGGCTGAGCAGGCCCAGCTGTCTCGTCCAGGACTCCCTCCCCATCCCTGGCCTCCTCCAGGGTCAGGTTGTCTCTGAGGAGGGGTGCCTTGTGCCCAGTCCTAGCACAGAGCCACGTGGAGGGAAGGGAAGGCAGCCGGGGAGAGGGCCACCAAATGAAAATGTACTGGTGTCTGAAGCTCAGTCCACAGTCAGGTCAGGATCACCCGGGTTGGGGCCCCAAGGCAGTTGTCTCTTTAATCAACTCCTCAACACCTATTTATGGTCCCAAAGCCAGGATGGTCCCAGGCACAAACTCCTGCACTCCTGTAGCTTACCTTGGGAGCAGAGTTGGAAGGATAAACAAGAAAGACACCGGGTAACCACCAGTGCATAGAATCGGAATAGACTGGTGGGATAGAAGAGGATCCTGTGGTCCAAGAAAGACCCTCACGTGACATGAGATCACATGGCGAGATCGCGGAGGCAACGGGAAACCACTTCTCCAGGGGGAGGGTTAGAGCATTCCTGGCAGAGGACCTATGCTGGCAATCAGCTTCCTGTGTTCACAGAACAGAAGGCAAAGTTCGAGAGGCTGGAGCCGGCGAGTAGAGGGGAGCTAAGAGGCCATGCTGGAGGGTGCAGGCGCCTCTCGGGCTGGGGCTTGTGCTCCAGGGAATCGAACTGGAGTTTTTCCAAGTGTAACAGGAAGCATCGGAGACCGTAGGCAGGGAAGCATCAGGATAGGGTTTACTTTGTCAAAAGACCAGCTCTGGGTGGAGAATGGATTGTAGGAGGAAGGAGAGCTGGCAGGGGGGTCACCCTGGAGGGACAGCAGGCAGAGGCAGCCAGGGCCAAGGTGTTGGAGGGGGTGAGGGAGAGGAGGCACCGGGAAGGCAGATCCCACCCGTGGGTTAGAGGGAGCGTGTGGAAGGGATGTGGGAAGGGGCTCCAGGAGGACTCCTGGCCTCGGGCTTAGGCAGCTGGGTGAATGAGATGGGCGGAAAGAGGAGGAGGAGGAGGATGGAGAGATGGGGCCAAGTCTCCTCTCAGCCATGGGGATTTGAGGCTGGAGCCAGGACGACGGCAGCCGAGGCTAGAGTTCTGAGCAGAAGTCAAGCCCGGAGATTTGTACTTGGAAGTCGCCTTCGGGCATTTGAGTGTGTCCCCCAAGCTCACGTGGGGAAACTTAGTCCCCAGTGCAAGAGCATAGGGAGGGGGCCCTGTAGGAGGTGACCCGGTCGTGGGGTCGGTCCTCACGAGTGGATTCACGCTGCTGTCACCGGAGCAGGTTAGGTGCTGTGGGAGCATTTTCCTGATCAGAGGTGAATTCTTGCATGTGAACACGTGGCGCCTTCCGTCATTTTGTGATGCCACCAGAAGGCCCTGATCAGATGTGGCCTCTTAATTTTGGACTCTGCCGAAAGCGGAACCATGGGCGTAAAGAAACCATCGTGTATCTGCTACCCAGTTGGTGGTTTGCTGCACAAAATGGACCATGGTCCTCAGAATGTGGACGGTGTCTAAAGCTGCAGGCTTGGGAGAGGTGATCGGAGGGGAAGAGAGGCAGGGGGACTCGCAGCAAGGCCTGGGCAGCCCGGGATGTGGAGGCGGAGGGCAGAGCAGAGGACAGCCTGAGGGAGAAGCCAGAGGGAACAGGGCCTGGGTTCCCAAAGAAGAAGGGGTTTCAAGCAAGACACCCAGTGCTTCAGTGAGTTACAGAACAGAGACGTGAACTTGAGCTTGCAACATGGAGGCCCTGGGGACCTGGGCAGGAGCAGATTCTTTGGAGTTGATGGGGGCAGAAGCCTGGCTGGAGGGGGTGTGGAGCATGGTGGCAGCAGAGGAATGGCCTTGGGGTTCTCCTTTTATTTATTTATTTATGTTTTTGGTCCTGGGGATTGAACCCAGGGGCACTCGACCACTGAGCCACATCCCCAGCCCTATTTTGTGTTTTATGTAGAGACAGGGTCTCACTGAGTTGCTTAGCGCCTCACCATTGCTGATGCTGGCTTTGAACTTGTGATCCTCCTGCCTCAGCCTCCCGAGCTGCTGGGATGACAGACGTGCACCCCGGCGCCCCACTGAGGTTTTCCCTCTTAAAGGGATTTGACCTTGAACGTCTGGACAGACCTTTGCAGGTAACACAAAGACGTGGTTACTTCTGCCCAGGCCACCTCCGTCTGCACGCTGCTCATAAACTGCTGAGAACATTGTCTTTGCCCAGTTTCTCATGCCCTCAACCTGGACCTGGGTGGCCCTGCCCTCCTGGAGGGTGTGCAGGTGCTTGGGGTTGCCCAGCTGGGAGAGGGCAAGGCATGTGCGTGCTGCTTGGAGGGAGATCCTGCTCTGCCACATCAACCTTTGCAATAGCCATTCCCACAGCATCCTGAGCACAGGGAAAGGACGAGCTTCCGGTCCAGCCCTGCGGCACTTCCCTACCTGGCCAATGGGCTTAATCAGATATCCACTGAGCATCTCCCCAGATTGGTACCTAATAAATGAGCCGCCCCGCAGGCAGGCCATTTCCATCTGCACGCGAGGAGACAGGCTCCCCTTAGATCACCTCATCTCCTCCTTTCCGCCTGGCCACGTCTTACTCATTCTCTCCTCCGCAAAGCCTTCTGACCCTCTCACCAGGACAAAATTAAGAGATTCTCCCCACTGTGTTCCCTCTGCATCGTGTTCACCTGGTACCTTGGGGGTCTGTCTTTGTGTCTCTCTCAGAGTTTTATCATCTGCTTCTCCAGTGTGCGTCGTAGTGATTGGCAGGCCCTGGGCCACGGTCCTCATGTGAGTCTCTGGATTCCTATGAAGTATGTGGATGGGCTTCTGGGGGTGCTCCAAACCCCAGAAGGCATGCCTGATACGCTGTGTGCATGGGTGGGGTCAGGAGCTGACCATCAAGGGCTGCCTGACACCCACCGTAAAGCTCAGGGTCACAGCAGCAGGAGTTTGGCCATTGAGTGTGAAAGGTGCAGCCCTGGGTCACCAAGTCCACACTCAGCATGGGTCTAGGAGACCCAGGGGGCTGCATGGCTGTCAGGAGACCCCACTGTCCACAAGCCTTCCAAGGACCAGGAAAGGGGAGGACTGGGGAGGGGCAGCCGTGGTGGGAAGAGCTGCGTCCTGGGATTGGGATCCTTCCAGAATCGCAGCTCAGCCAGCATGGATCCCTGCACAGATGCCCTGGAAGGGAGGAAAGGAGAGACTCGCCTTGGCAGCGCGTCCCTGCCCTGGCACAAGGGGAAGAATTTTTGACCAGGAAAAATATGTCTGCTCTTGGGTATTAAGATCAGGTTTCCGATACTGGCAATGTCTTTCCTCTGCCCCATATGGGGTTAAGGGATCTTGGCTTCCAAAGTGGCAAGAGGGGAGCCAAGAATTGGAGTGAACCCCCGAATAACAAGATGTTCTATTGGGCCATACATGGACTCCAGCAGTAAGGAGCTCTCCCATTGGATGGTTGTGAAAGAAGCAGTAGCCTGGTGGGTCCAAGGTGCAAAGGGTGACAGGCGTCTGTCCTCACCACGTGCATAGAAAAGAACCAGTGCCTGGGACACAATGTCCTGCTGTGTGGCCTCCAGCAAACCATTTGCCCTCTCTGAGCTTCAGGATCATCCAGTAAAATAGAAGGAAGGAGTGAGGTGTCGTCTATGTGCTGCCTCTTTCCCGCCTGTGACCCACCTCCCCATCCCTCCCCACTGTTCCTGGCTGCGGGTGGAGGCCAGTGGTGCTGGTCAGGGCACCCCGCTCTGGACCTCTTCGCCGGGGTGGGGTCTTGGCCTGAGCTGTTGATGGGGCCTCTGGGCGGGGGGACCAGGAGCCGTGTCAACAGTGTGCTCTCTGGCACCGCGGCTTGGCTTGTCCTCTGCTGTTCAGATGACACGGGGACCAACTTAACTTGCCAGAGGTTGAAGGTGAAGTCCTGCTGTGGTCACCAGTGACAGGAGACACCACGGCTGAAATGGGGGCCCTTTCAGGACGCCCGGCTCAGGCGGCCCCTCCCTCCTCAGCCTCCCTCTTCTCCCCCTTCCAGTTACAGGCTCACAGGACAGTCAGCCTCTTGGCAGGCGAACGTGGCCATGTGCTTCCCCCACACACATCTGCCCTTCCCGTGACCGCCAGTTCCCACCCCACACTTTACAAGAGCCTTAATCACCTTAAGGACCAAGTTCAAGGTCGTTGGCCCATATGCAAGGTCCCTGTGGACGGAACCTCTGCGGACCCACTTGTCCAGCCCTGCTTGCTCCTCCCCTCCCACGTGGGCCCACATGCAGACCATATGGCTCCTCAGCAGTTCTCTGAATGTGCGGGTGTTCTTTCTCAGCTCCACGGGGTGCATACCCTCCATGTGGCACTTTCCAACTGTCCCTCCAAGGCCGAGCTTCAGCATCACCCCCAGAGACCTTACCATCCTCTATTCCCCTCCCCTCCTCTCCCCCACTCAACTGCCATGAGTGGGTGGGGTTCTCATAACACTCAGAATATTCAGAACTCTACCAAACGACTCAATGTGGGGGACTAGTGTTCATTTACCCAGCAGATGTTTCTTGAGCACCTACTATGTGCAGACATTGGGAATGGAGCACAGTCAGAACAATCCATCCTCATTGTCACAGAGCTTGTAGTTGAATGGGAACAGCAGGTGCTGTATGAAAGATCATCAAGTAAGTGACTCTTTCAGGCTGTGGTCACTGCCTCAAAGAGACTGACAGAAGCCAGCTAGCTGAGAGCTCACAACAGAAGGACTAATTGTGTTAGTTAAATGACTCTCTTGCAAAATGCAAACTCCTTGCTGGGTGATTTAGTCAGCTTTTTTGCAGCTGTGACCAAAAGACCTGACAAGAAAATTTATAGGAGGAAAAATTTAGGTGGGAGCTCATGGTTTCAGAGGCCTCAGTCCATGGTTGGCCAACTGCATTCCTTGGAATCTGAGATGAGGCAGAGCATCATGGCAGACGCATGTGGTGGAGGAAAGCAGCTGGGAACATGGTACCAGGAAGCAGAGACACAGCCCCAGAGACCCAGCTCCTCCAGCCACACCCCACCTGCCTACAGTTACCCCCCAGTGAATCCCCCTAATGCACAGATTAGGTTAAGGCTCTCAGAACCCAATCATCCCTCTGTAAACCTCCTTGCATTATCTCACACATGAGCTTTAGGGGACACCTCACATCTAAACCATAACACTGGGGTTATTTTTCTGCTTGTGTCTTTCTTTCCTGAGTGTCTAGCATGATGCTGAGCACATTGCTTAGGGAATAAATAAAGGATGTGAGGGGAGCTGGGCAGGGCATCCAAGCCTACTTTCAGTTTTCGTGAATGGAGCTTTTCAACAATGCTTCCTGGGGACGAGTGAGGCTCCACTCCCGCAGGGGTCTAAGCAGATGTTAGAGAAGCCGCCAGTCGGCAATGCACTGAGCAGAATTCCTGGCCAGAGTGAGCCCTCAGTGGGGCAACCCCATGCATTTCTGTTGTGGAATTCCGTGCATCAAGTTCACCCATCTAGAGGTGGATGGTGTACCCAGCCACCCTGCCTGGTGACGACCAAGTGTGGCACTGTGGCAGAAAACAGGTATCAGAAAGTTCCCAATTCTCCAGGAGAGAGGCAACCTAGCATGTGCTGGGAACCAGACCCATGTGGCTGTAAGTGTCCAGGGAGGGACCCCCCCCTTGAGTGACCTTTCAAAGGAGGTGAGAGCTGAGGGGAGGGGAGATGGGAAGGAATTTAGTAAGAGCCAGAAGAGGACTCCACACCCCATGGCCTGTGAAACACATCTCTGTCCATGTTGCCTTGCTTAAACTCATCAGTGATTCTTCCTGGTCCTAAGGATGGAGATCATCCCTGGCATTGGCCTTCAAGGCCCCACATCATCTGGCCCCAGCCCTACTCTCCAAGCTCCCCTCTCTCCCTTCTCCCCTGAATGATGAGGCTCAGATATTCAGAGACCTCCAGGGGCCTTGAGAGAAGGCAGAGGAAGAGCCAGATTCGGAGAAACTGAGGTCAGGTGAAGTGAAGCAACTTGTCCAGAGTGTGCTGGAGGTGGTCATGTTGGTCTCGAGCCCGGCTCTGACTCCAAGGCTGTGCTTCTTCCTTGAGCTCCATGGAAGGTCGTCAACCACTGCTGGGGCTGAAGGATCTCCCGAGTGGCTGGCAGTCTGAGAATGGACCCATGGAAGGGCTTGGGGCACCAGCCAGCCAACAACACAACCCTATCTTTCCCTTGTAACTGTCACTAATGCCACCAACATAGTATAGGTCAGGTGCTGTGCTAGGTACATCATAAACATCACCCCTCTGATCCTCATAAGAGCTATCTGATTCCAGTACCACTGTCCATCTCAGAGTTGGGGACACTGAGGCTCAGAGAAGTAACTAACTGGCCCAGCTCTTGCAGGCAGTGAGGTAGAGGGGGAATTATACTCCAGCCCATCTGACTTCTAGCTGCTTCAGTGCCCGGGCTGGGGCACAGAACTGTTGAGGCCATCCCAGTTCCCCTCAGGGAAGCTCAGGCACCTTCTGCATGGGAAGAGGGATGTTAGGGTTGGGGATCATCTGGGTCTGGCTGCTTCGAGCTGTTGTCATTATCCCACTGCTGGAGCTACCTGTCTGCAGAGGTTCACAGACCCAGGCAGAGGCTGTCAACATCCAGCAAGGAAGTGGGGAAAACAGCTGCTAGCCCCAGAGCAGACACGGGGAGTGCAGAGTTCACCTATCCTGAGACAAGCATGCAGAGCAGACAGGTGGCAGGGGGGCTCCCCTGGCCCTCCCCACATGCTCCACTAAGATGGCATGCCCATGGCCAGTGCTGGAACATGCTCAGCCTCACTGTCCAGAGGGACCCCCAGGATTCCACTAACGGTGACTAGTGGCCTGGCTGAGTGGAAAGTCTGGATTGGAGACTGTTCTTTGAGAACTAGAGTCGTAGTGTTGCCATTATGATCACTTTGCAAGGGACTGGAGTAACTCAAGTGAGTGTAAACATGTATTGTCAGGTAGCGGTTCTTGGGGGATCTGTTTTAATGGCTATAATAATCATTTTAATTGGCACATTAATTATATGAGAGCAGGTGCTTCCAAAATCATTGAGAGTGTTGGAAAGCTGCTTATTTCCTTAAGTGGTTTAAACATTCCCCTTAACCCTGTTTACTTCATGAATATCAAATCGCTCGAGGCCTGTGCTGTGGAGACGAGAGGCGAAGCCTGTCTGTGTAGCTCTGAGTCGGTGAGGTCCTCCTTCCTCCTGAGGGAGCCTCGTATGGAGTCTTGCTGTCCCAGCTTGAAATCTGCTGGAAAGACGGGGTCATGGTGGCACAGAGGGTGGCCCCCTCCCTCCCATCAGGCACTTAGTGAACGAGGCAGGAGGGAGGCCAAGGGTGATCGGGGACCTGAGCAGAGCCTGCCATCTGGGGTGCCATGCAGTGGAGCTAGGGCAGCATCCACAGGGAAGTTGGTGAATTTTAAGCACCATTGTCCCATTTTAGAAAGTTCCAGACTGCTCCCAGAGATGTCTGCCAAGCGGCTCAGACTTGGCATGGCCCTAGCCGAGCTCTGGGTGCCTCCCCTCACCCATCCTTCCCCATCGCAGTGGCTGACATCGTCATCCACCAGACACGTGAACCAACACTCAAGAGGCCCCCTAGCAAACAGGACTGAAAGATCTGAGGTCACTTCCAGATGCCAGCTCTGTCCCTTCTCCCAACCTCTAAATCCATGTCTATCAAACAGGATGACATTAGCGCTGACCTCGGGGGAGGGCGACAAGAGTGGCAGTGAACAGATCCCAGGACATCACTCCATGCCTTGTCCAAAGTCAGAGGGTGTCTTGAGCCAAAACCCAGGGTGACCCAGCCCGCTGGCTTAGAGAAAGCTGACTTTGGACCCCACGTCTGTCCTCTCTCTGGCAAGGGCCACCCCACTATTTGGCTGGGATGGGGAAGGGAGGAAGCCTGGGGGAGGGTTTCTGCGGTGACGCCGGGTGGGGGTCCCTCTATCTGAGAGCTCGTGGGCATGGAGGCAAGCCCCTGGCTCAGGGGTGGGCTGCCTGTGGGGCACAGCTCCCTCAGAGGACTCCACCTGCCCTGCGGAACCATTTGGGGTTCTCCAGACTACACAGTGGTCCCTGTGGATTCATCTTCCCAGAGTGGTTATGAGGCGCTGCTCCATCTCAGGCACAGTGACAGACTGTGTTACAGAGGCCTGTCCCCAGGGCATCAAGGAAATGGGTAATTTTACATGCCTTTTATTTGCACAAACATCTTACTGATACCAGATCTAATTCTTTCTAAATTAAAAAAAAATTTTTTTTTTTAGTTGTTGATGGACCTTTATTTCATTCATTTATTTACATGTGGTGCTGAGAATCGAACCCAGGGCCTCACACATGCAAGGCAAGTGCTCTACCTCTGAGCCACCACCCCAGCCCCTTTAATTTTGAACTTTTAAAGTTTGCATATCATCTACAAAAAGTCATACCCTTTCTCTTCTCTTCCAACACCTGAGAGACAACATTTCCTAAGTCATAAATGTATGTATCCTGGAAGCAGATCTTTTGGATTCAATCGTAGCTTTGTCATTCAGAAGCTGTGTGACTTTGGGGAAGTTACTTTGCCTGTCTGTGCTCTAGTTTCTCGATCTCTTGTAGTGAACTCAGGACATTGCCTGGCACTATGTCATTATGTCATTACACTTACTGAATTTATTATAATTTCTTGCCTTATTCCATTGTCTAAAACCTCCAGAATTCTTGTAAAAATGTTGTTTCTGCTTTTCATGGAAATACATTTATTAGTCTACCATGGCATATAATATTTGCTACTGATTTCTGATAAAGGCCCCTTTTTGTCATGCACAGGATAGTTACTTCTACTCCAATTTCTCCTAGACTTCTTATAAAGAAAAATTAATTAAATGCTTCTTAAGAATCTATTGAAGTAATCATAAGGGTTTTTTTCCCCTTTAATTTACTAATGGAATGAATTATGTTGATGGTTTTCTGAATACTGAGCTTCCATTGGGTTTTTATAATTTCTTTAAACAAATACCTTGTGCCCCAAATTAAAAGAACTCTCAAGTATTTATTTTTTATTATTATAAATGGAATCTTTCTCATTGAATTTTCTGTGAGTCTCTGGACTCTAAGAACGCAAAGCAATTGATTTTTTGGTCTGGTTTTTATCTTGTATCCTACAAATTAGATGAGTTCATTTCTTTTTTCTTAACAAGCATGCGGTGGCTTTCCTTGAATCATCCTGGCAGCCAGTCTCCGGTGACGTTGACATTTCTTTCTTACCGGTGTCTGTGGCTGTGCTGGGGTGACGCAGAGGTAGGGATCTGTGGAGCGCCATGTGTGCCAGGCCCCGAGCTTGGCTCTGCTGCCTGCTCGGCAGGGTGAGGGGTTGGGGCGCCCTGCTGGGTCCTGACAAGGGACACCTGCTAGGGTCCCAGAGCCACTGGGGCTGACGGGACGCAAACCCATTAACCTTGGTCAGGCTGCCCCCTGACCAAATGCACCCTTTCAGGGGCCAGGAGTAATTGACCTTGATGCAGAAGGGGAACCCGAGCTCACAGCACTGTGGCCACTCTCAGCAGTGACAGTGAGGACATTACCCTGACCCTGGCCTTGAGCTGTGCTGCCCTCAGTTTCTCTTCATCCTTGAATCTGGGACTCGCTTCCACTGAAAAGGAGCAGCTGTCCTCTTCACAGTGGCTCCTGTCCAGCAGCGTCCCTGCTCTGGCTCAGAGATGGCCTCACCGTGCGCAACGGTCCTCTGCACCCCTGGGGCTGGGGTTCTCTCCTGGTTCTGGGTGAGGGTCTCTGGGTGGCTTCTTGGTGTCCCCAGAGCTTGGCTCCTGGCCTGCTTTCCCCTTCCTGCCTGGGGACTTGCTCTCGGTCCTCAAGCAAATGCTCACCCCCTCCCGCCCCGCAGCCCCCTCCCCCAGCCTAGCATCGGGGCGGCCACCCGTCCTTCACCTGACAACAGTCAACCTAATTGTCCTGCGGAGCTCGGGACGCAGCCTCCAGGCTGGATCTCCGCACATGTCTTCTGTGTTCCCGTCCCTTCGGGCTTCCCCTGCCCCCTGCAAAGGCGGCAGCTGGCACCTGGCTGTGCAGTGCCCGCAGTCACACGGCGTCCAACAGAGAAACCAAAGCCACTTGCTCCATCTGTCCTGTGACCACCAGGCCCCAAGCTCGGGACACCTTTTGTTAATTCACACAAAACGGCTGTGTGGCTCGGCCAGCCTGTCTACCATGCCCTCATGGCACCAAAGGGTTGCCCAGGAGCAGCCCTCAGGCAGGGAGCTCCACCCCACTCTCTGGGCAGACAGTGGGAAATCCACCCAGTCTGAGGTTGGAGGCTGCTTTGGACTTGGCAGGAGAGAAGGAGTCTTTCTTGGTTAACTGCACCATTCTGGGTGCTGGGTAGGAGTCTCGGGTCACCTGGAGCCGAGCTCAGTAGCAACCCTGTGTGAACAGGGCAGAAGGCTCAGAGCTCATCGTGACTCTCCGAAAGAGGAAGGAAATCGCACCCAGGTCCTCCTGATTCCAGAGCCCCACTCCAGCCATGTTCATAGTCCCTTGACGCAGCCTGAGGATGCGACTCCTCCCCTTCACAGGCACCACCAGCCTTGATGACCCCAGGATGGGGCCAGCGCCATCAGGCTGCCCGAGGTAAGCCTGGGGCTTGCTGTGCTGGGTCACTAGGCCCCCGAAACCTCCGCTCCCTCATCTGGAAAACGGGGGAGGTGAATATCCCCCATGGGGTGTTGCGAGAATCAAATGAGGTCATCTGGCACGGGCTCACTGTGGTGTCCGGCCCGTCGCAGCGACAGCACTAAGAACAGAAGCTAATGTTTGTTGAGCACGGGGCACAGGCCAGGTCTGTGGCGCACTTGGCACGTGCTGGTTCATTGATCCTCCTTCCAACCCTGTGGGTGGGTGCGTCATCGTCCCCATAAGTGAGACCGAGGCACGGGGGACAATACCTTCCTGTCACACAGCTGTAAAATAAACAAGTGGGACTCCAACTCTGGCCACCTGGCTTCAGCGTCTACACACTCATTAGGAGAGAGTCGTCCCTGAGTATCTACGGGCGTTGGTTCCAGGTCCCCTGCAGGTACTCAAATCCGTGATGCTCGGCCCTTCTGCAAAACCCCGTGGCCTCTGGATACGACCTGCACACGGGCTCCCAGGGGCTCTACGCCACCTCGGGATACCTCCTCTACCAAAAGCAGTGTCTGTGCCATGCGGGTGGCAGTCACCCTGAATCCCATATGGAGCGGTGACAAGGAATGTCATACACAGCCCAGGGCCCTGAGTTAGGGAGCGGTGGTGGGGTGCCAGGGGGCAGTGGATGAAAGGCAGGTGCCACCCCACAGAGGGTCCACTGCTGAATGGGATGTCAGAGGGGATGTCATCTGGGGCGAGGCCATTTCACCAGAAGGAGGTGGGTGGGGGTCAGAGGAGGGGCAGCAGCACGTGCCAGGGTGCCAGGTCCTCTGGATCACCCTGCCCAGCTGGGGCAGCTTGGCCAGCACAGTCAGATCTCCAGACCCCAACTGTGTTCTGCATCAGCAGTGTCTGTCCCCACCCTGGGCTGAGGCCGTAGGAATGACCAAGAGAGCTCTAGTTGTAAAGCAGGATCTGCTGTCGTCTGCCTGACTCTAGATTCCAGCTCTTGCCCCCTTGCCTTACTGTGCCCTGGAGATGGGGCTGGACAGCTGCCAGGCCAGGCCCAGCTCCTGGCCCCCAGCCCTTAGAGCATCCTCAGCCTCACTTCCTGTGGCCCTGGAGGGATGGGGACTCCTGCCGTCCTTCCCGGAGGTGCTCTGCTGTCCTCTCCTGGAGAGCCTGTGGGCTCAGTGGAGGCAGGCAGTACCCCGAGCTAGCTGCCCTGTCTTCCTGTCTCTGCCCCACACCGTCCCTTCTCCCCTTCTTCCTCCCTCTCTTCTCTTTTCTGGGTTGGTTCCCATGAGATTGTTGGAGGCCCTGGAGAGTCCTCACCTGCTCTGCCCCTCAGTCGTCACCCGCGTTGCTTTGTAAATGCCTGTGGGCATCACAGGAGCTGGGATCTGTCTTCTGCCTCTGTCTGGGTGTCCCTTAGGGAGAAAGGGTCCTGTCTCCCCATCAGACAGGGAACTTCTGCAAGCAAGAGCTGAATTGGGAGAGATTGCGAAGACGGAGCTTCTGTCCCCTCGGAGCCGACTCTGAGCCCTAGGCACATACCTGCACAAGAGACGAAGCACTCGAGTCTGTGTGCAGGGTCTCTTCCAGGCACCAGAATATCATGGCCAATAAGACAAGCAAGGTCCCTGCTCTGGTGGGGTGGGGAGGCACACCATTAATGAATTAATTAGCAAGAAAATATCAGGCAGGGATAAGCATGGTATGGATAATTTCGTGTGGTGAGACGGAGAAGCTAGGCCTTCTTAGATCGGCTGGCCTGGAAAGGTGCTTCTTGGAAAGTGACATTGAAGCTGAGCTCTGGACACTAGGAACGAGGGAGCCATGCCAAGACCCAGGGGAGGAGTGTGCCAGGCAGAGGGGCGTCTCCCCAGGAGATGAGTTCCGTCACTGACCAGAGATCCGGCCATGTGCTGGGAGCAGAGAGCAAAGGGCAGGAGATATAGGTCAGAGAGGAGACGGGGCTTTCCCCCATGGAGCCTTGTAGATTTAGATGTCATTGTTAGCCTAAAGGAACATGTTGGGGATTGTTAAGTGATATGATTCATTTAGGTTCTAAAGAGAATTCTGTTGTGCAGAGCCCAGACCACCGGGGAGTGCATGAGTCAGGATCGGTTAGGTGGTGCTGCATTAACAAAAAGGCCTCCAAATCTCCGCGGCTTGGCGCACCAGAGATGTTGTTTCTTGTTACACAGCAAGTTAGATGTGAGTCTGGCAACTCTCCCCTAGGAGGTGACTCTGGGATCCACGCCCATCTCTTTTGGTGGCTGTACCCTCTCAAATATATGGCCACCACTGAAAGGGCGCACAGAAGCGAGGGAACCCTGGGGCGGGCTCTTGTGGGCTGGTCTGGGGAGAGCTCAGGCTCTTTCCTCATATTCCTCTGGCCAGAGCCCAGCTGCATGGCTGCAACCGCAAGGCAGGCTTGGAAATGTGGTTTCCCTGGATGCCTGGGGAAGATGATGGAATGGGATTTGGTGACTACGCGGCACTGTCCCTGACGAGGACAGCAGTGGGTGTAGGGAAGAGTTGGGAGGCTCCCACAGTCTTCAGAACGAGGGGTGACGGTGGCCTGCACATGACCGGTGGCCATGGGGATGCAGAGGAGCAGGGGAAGCTGTCACATCCATACAACACCTGCCACTGTGCTTGCCTGGTGGCCCGCGTTTGACCCCAGAACTTATCACCACAACCCCTCGATCAGAGCTGCATTCTCTTCCTGTCGGATTCCTCTCTGGTTCTGTGAGGTCAGGAGGTGGAGCTATTCTCCGACCACGACTTTTAAAAGGCATGATCATGAAACCTTGGCGTTTCAGCCCTGGAGCGGCTTCCAGAGATGTTCAAGTCCACTCTGTTTTTCATCAGGGGGGAGCAGTGCCCCAGAGGCAGCTGTGGACTTGCCCGAGCTGCAGAGGTGGTCCGTGTGCAGTCAAGGCCCTTCCAGATCTCTCTTCCCCCCTGCAAGGCCAGGCGTGCAAGCAGCTGGGAAGTTCTGGGGACAGAATTTCTCTTCCGGTCACATCCAATGAGATCTGAGTGGGACAGGAAGAGCGGTAGGGGGTTGGTCTTGCCCACCCAAGCCTGGCAGCTGTGCAGTCTCCTCCCTTCCTGCTCCCATAGAACTTAGATGGATGGAGACCTGGGTTCTAATCCCACCTCTGCCATTTCCCCGCTGTCACCTATAGAGCTAGTAACTTATCCCCTCGGCACTACAGACTTCACTTCTAGGAACTC
The DNA here is from genome assembly GCA_004024805.1 of Geosciurus inauris. Taxonomy (NCBI): domain Eukaryota; kingdom Metazoa; phylum Chordata; class Mammalia; order Rodentia; family Sciuridae; genus Geosciurus; species Geosciurus inauris. Next base: position 28,431 of record PVHX01004276.1, on the reverse strand, counting down.
GTGGGCCCGCCTGCTGGGGTGGGTATGACGATGGGGGGGGTAGTGCAGATAGAAGCGCCCAGCCAGAGCTCAGTGCCTCCGAGACCCCCGGCTGGTGGGGGATCTTGGCTGGTGAAATCGCCGAGCCTCCTCCCTTGTTGGTTGGGCTCCATGTCCCGGAAGCTGCTCCAGGCACCGTGAACGTGATCTCTAAACGCAGATCACCGTGCAGACGCAGAACTCGAGCTGGGTCCTTCCACCCAGTTCACGCTCTGCTGAGCCCTGGGGCCGGGTCTGAAGCGCAGGCAGATGGTCTGGGCGCCTGTGCCCTTCATCACTTTGTCAAAGCTGCTCTGGAATTAGGCCACGCTTAAGGAGCGGGCCCCCTCCCCAGCAGGCGGCTCTGCAGGCGTCCTCTGTGCAGGGAACCCCGGGCCTGGAGTTCACAACGCAGCATCCTCGACACTTGTCCAGAGACCAAAGGGGCCACAGTAAACCCACCTCCTCCAAGTCACCGTGGGGCTGAGCCATTCCCTGGTGCTCCATTGTCCTCGAAAGGGCCTCTGTTGTTTGGATGGAGTCGAGTGGGGTAGGAGGAAGCCCACCCGGGAAGACGGGCCAGGTCCCAGAATTCTGGCCACCACCCATCAGCCTCTCAGAAGCCCCGTGGGCCTCTGCATAGCCCAGTGGCCCTGCCCAGGGTTCCAGGGCTGGATGCCGCGAGTCCCTGCAATCCGGCATGGGCTCCCAGAGGTGGCTCAATAAAGAGAATTTTAAGTCCTTTTAATGCTTAGCAGGGAATCTATCCTTTGCCAAAGCACCAATTAAAGGGACAGGCCAGTTCAACATGACTGTATTACTAGCATTTTATCTGGAACAGGAGGTGGAGGGGAGGCGGGCAGCGAAGGCCCTGAGACCATCTCTGCTTCCTCTGGCAGGGACAGTCACGGGGCTCCTGCCTCCTCGAAGGCTCCAGAGAGGCCAGAGAAGTCTGGCTTTGCCCCTCCCTTGAGAGCTCTCAGAGCCATGGAGAGAAAGAGATAAGGGAGCAAGGGCTCGGGAAGAGCTTCCGCCAGGCCCCGAGGCTGACGCAGTCAGGGCCGGTAGAGAGGCAGGGAGGCTTCTCGACCAGAGGCCCTCCAGGAGCGAACGCCGGGTCGGAGGGGCTCGTCCGTAATGCTGCTCAGCTCTTTCCAGCCCTGGAGTCTGTGCCACACAGTTCGTCCAATGGACTCAAGTCTTTCAGCCCCCACAACCGGTTCTGCCATTGTTGTGACCATTTTGCAGACATAGAAACTATGTCAAAGAGGCATCGTCCTTAAGCCATACAGAACAGCAATCACCCAGTTGTTGTTCTTTCCACCCAGCCAGCCGGCCACTCACCCACTCACCCATCCTTCCATCACCATCTATCCATCTATATATCCATCCACCACCCACCTCCCCACCCATTCATCTACCCACCCTCCCATCTGCTATCCATCCACCCATCCTTCCATCTTGCACTCATTTTTGAGCCAGTGGCTTCGTGCTCTTTGCAGTGGACCCTCAGCACTATGGGCTGGGACTTTCTGGATAGTGGAGGGGTTAGTTCACCCAGCTCATCTGCCTTTAGGTTTTGTCCCCTAATAGGTTCTCTGAGTCACACTGACTCCAGGGAAGGGGCCAGGCCTGGCCCTGCCCAGACCTGGTCTCCCGGTCCCCAGCCCCCTCTGTAGAGCAGAGGCGGAGGCACTGAGCCCGCCTGGGGTGCTCTGAGGCCAGATCCCTCCTCAGCCTCTGGCTGCCGCTCAGGCCCACCCAGCTGCCTACTGGGTGGGGGTCTCACCCAACCAAGCAGAGGGGCTTTGGTCAGGCGCAGCTCTGCCCGCAGTCTTGGGCCTGTAGCAGGCTGTGCTTGTGGACAGGCGTGGGCACATCCTGGCAGGCTGGCAGTCGGTAGACAGAGCCCTCCCTTGGCCAGGGTCACCTTGCACCTCCCCTACCTACGCTGCCGCCCCGTTTCTGCGGCTCTGCCTCTGCTCTGAGTCGCCCCGTCCCCGTCGCCCTCTTGATTGCACCCGAAGCCCTGCCTTCCTGCTTCCCGGGTGCTCACACATCGAGGCCCCTCCTCCGCCCCCGCCCCCACCCAGGCTGTCTCCCCCCAGGTCCTGGCCACCCCATGGCCTAAGCCACTCTCAACTGTGTCTAACGCCTCCATTTTGAGCACCCCGCCATGTGCTGTTCCTGTCCACTGTCACCCTCGACCTGCCCCATGGTATGGCCTTGCCCGGCCCCAGCCCATCCCCAACACTGAAGCTGAAGGGAGCATCAAAGGTGCAGGTGGTCCTGTCCCCGCACTGCCCGGTGCCCTGCAGCAGCCTGCCGCTGGCCTGGCCGCGGGACAGCCTCCAGCTCTGGCCGTCGTGTCCGGGGCCTCCGCTCCCTCCACCTCAAAGCCTTTGTGAAGGCGGGTCCCGCCTGCCCGTCTGGCTGTCTGCTTTTGCTGCTGGAGCCCCGAGGTAACGGGAGCCAAAAGAAAACCCAAAGCCAGTTCCTCAGTCACGGTGGCTGGTCACCCAGGTCCCCCGTGGGCCTGGGGAACTGTCTGTGATGCTGCCATTCCGAGCGTCCCTCAAGAGCAGCCTCACTGGGACAACACCTGGAAGGCGCCCTGTGCCCCTCCCCGACGGGCCAGCCTGGGCCCGACTGACCCTCAGTGCGCTCTGCCCATGGGTCTGGATCTGCCTCTGCTCATGGTCACCTCCTGCTGTGGCTTCCTGACCCCATACTCACCTCTGGCATTGGCCAGATTTCTGAAAAGGCGAGGGGCATCTCAGCAACAAATAGCTTACTCAGGGCTTTCCTTGTGCCCCGCCGGGACCCCCGCCCTCTGAGTGTCATGGAGGTGGAGACCCCGTCCCTCTCCTGTAAGCCCGGCTCGCTGCCAGCGAGGGCTTCTTTCCAGCCAGCCCCCTGCGCTGTGTGCTGCCAGGAGCCCACTAGCTGTCCCCACGCTCATCATCTCAGTGGCTCCCCTCTCCCTCTCAACCCCAGCCCTCTTAGTAATATTGGATTAGCCCACTTTCTTGAAAGCTGATTTTCTATTTGCATAATCCTCCCCTCTTGGAGTTGCTAGGCCCTCAATGATAAGCTCACGGGCCAGGGCAGTCAAGCAAATTATGCTTTTTATTCTGAACAGCCATTGAAAGTGGAGGAAGCACTTTCAATTTTTTTTAAGAAGGCATTTTTTTATCTCCATGTTCATTTGGGACAATAGTGCCATCCCAGTATTGGGTGCCCTAGCCTGTATTTCCTGGAATAATCTTTACCAAACCACAGCAGGCAGGATGGAAGTCAGACCTATGGAAGGACTTCCTGATAGTAACTGTAGAAAAAATGCATATGAAAATCTCTTGTAATGACAATGCATAAACACATACACACATAATATTTCCATATGCCATTGGTTTTCCCCCCCACACAACACACTAGAGGCAACCAGGACAGTCATTTTCCCCATGTGACAGTGGACCATGGAAGCTCCCAGGGATCCTGTATCAACTCATGGATGGAATTGGAACTAGAGCTGCCGATTCTGGTTTCTATGGTGCCTTATTCTCTGAGCTTGATTCTAACCAGCAAGCACCAAATGCCCACTCTGGCAGAGGCTCCAAGTTACAGGCCAAAGAAAGGTTTCCAAGCCATGAAACTTTAATTGAGCACCTATTATGTGCCAGACCCACACACTACAACCTGGAGGGATTTCACCAGAGCACAGACATCTTCCAAAAAGGGAGGAAGAGTGAGAAGAAAGCCATCTCTCATTTCAGGCCTTTTCTCCACCCAGTACCAGACAAGGGCCCTGGGACACGGCTGCCCTCCTTCAGCTCCCAAGGACCCTTCCCCTGTCCTCTTCTGAGGGGCCCTGGGTGAGGGCCCATTGCAGTCTCCCTCTCACTTAAAAGTGAAGGATGCTCTTCACTGAGCTGAGACAGGGCTGCTGAGTGGCTGAGTTCCACCTATACAGTCTGCACGGCGTCCTGTCCAGCCCTGAGGACGCAGGCCCTGGGTGCTGGGCGGGGAGGCCGCAGCCCCAGTCGACTTCTCCAGGACAACCTGGCTCCTCCACGCCCCAAGCTTCTCAGCTTCCTGAGGTGACCACACAGCAGAGACACCCAAGCAGAGAGAGAGAGGTCGGGAGGGGTCCCCTCCTCGCCTGGGCTCTGCTGGTGTCTCCAAGGTCTTTTCTAGGGGTGCCTGGGATTGAAGGGGCTGTCCCCATTGCCTCTCCTGTCCAGCCAATTTTGAAGCAGGGTATCCTGAGGCAGGAGAAAGTTCTGGATGACCATTAAGAGTGAGGTGGGCTCTAACCTTGGGGCTCCTGGGACCTTGGCCTTGGCTATGGGTGCTTTGAGCAGAGCTGGCGATCGGGGGAAGAGCAGGGGAGAGGGCACGGGAAAACCTGGGTCCCCATGTGGCCCCTGCGCTCAGGGCACTGAGCTTGTGAGGGCGCACAAACCGCGTTCCAGGCCCGGCTTGGGCTCGGGCTTCATCCGCTGTGACTCCGCCACCCATCCCGAAGGTGGGGGACACTTCCTTCCCTGTGCTCTCCTGAGGACTGAAGCTCCTGGCGCTGGTCACCGAGCTGTAGGCCTGTCTCTCACTCACCCCTGGACCTGGCATCCAGAATCCACGAGGTGCCCAGGCCTGAGCGCCTGGCTGAATCAGCAGTGGACAGAACCAGGCAAGAAGTCCTCCAGCCCTCCAGCTCCGTCCCCTTGGCTTCTGCTGGGCCGCTTTTGAAAGCAGGTACGACACTAATCATTGAAAGAGGAGTCTGGTCGCTGAGGCTTTGGATGAATAAATGAAATAGCAAAAGGGAAAAGATCACCCCAGGCTGGACTCCTGCCAGATCCCCTGAGGCCCGAACATGGAGCAGAGGCTGGTGAAGGAGGCACAGCTGAGTTTACAGCAGAGACGGGCACCCTGGGCAGGCCAGCTGCGTCTGCATCCTGATTCTCCCTTGGGGCATCTCTGTGGTGCTGCACGGGACCACTCTGAGCTTCGGTTTTGTCATCTATAAACTGAGATAGATCCATACCCACCTCACAGTGGTCAGTACCAGCCAGTACTGCACTCTGCCCAGGACCACAGAGCAAAAGACAGTCACCTGTGATTACTGCAGAGGACAGAGGAGGCCTGGAAAAGGGCCGGTGGGTGGGGTGCTTCTGAGGCTCCTGGTGGAAGTTCACCCGTGAGCTGCCCTTACCCATCTTCAGCTTCCCAGAACCTCTTGCATTCTGGTCCTTGCCTGTGGCCCTCCCGAGGGACTTCTCGCGTAGCAGAGAGGACAAGTGTGAGGGGCCGGGCCGGCGGCGTGCGCTTGGGAGGGAAAGGCTGGAGAGGGGCACCAGCGGGTGGGGAGAGCCTGGGGGTGTCGCGCCGGACGTCACCCAGGAGGCAGAGGAAGGGGGCTCGTGGGCTCAAGTGGGCTGTTCCTGTTCCATAGGGCAAAACGGTGTGTGGATGGTGCGCAGCCTGGGTCCAGCTCAGCTCTGTCCCCTGCCCCACGCGTGTGGCCAGCCAGTTCCCTTCACCCTCGGTTTCCTCCTCCTCACGTGGATTAGAATCCCCTGCCTTGTGAGCGGGCAGCGGTGGGCTGGAGAGAAGACCCCGCACCGTGCCTGCCCAGGGAGTATCCTCAGATGTCCCTCCTGTTCCTTCTGGGGCTGGAGGACCCAGAGGACCAGTAAAGACACAGAGTGGGCAGAGGGGACAGCACGGTCCAGGGGCCTTTCCCAGAGGCCTTGCTGGGGGTTGAGAGGCCGCACTGGCTGCTGGTCAGAGGCACTGGCCAGACAGCCGTGTCCCGGGAGCCCATCCTGACCTTGGCCAGTGCGAGCCTGGGCCACACAGAGTCGGCCAGGGCCACCTGCACGGGGGAGGTGTTGAGGGCGAGAGCAGCAGGCGGAGCAGGGGAGGGGACCCAGGGCCTGTGGCTGCAGCTCTGGCTTCTGAGCTCAGGCTCCTCACCCGCCTCAGCTCATCATCTGTACCCGGGGGATCAGAAGGGCACCTCCTGGGGGAACCTGGTGGCAATCAGAGGAGGTGGCTCAGGAGACACTGAGAACACAGTTGGCCCAGAACGTGGCCGTGGGTGTCAGGCGGGACAAGGGAGGAGGAGGAGGCGAGACGCCAGTCAGGGGTCTTAGGCTGGCCTCAGGCCGGAGCAGAAGGACAGGTGCCCACTTGTCACCACCAGCACCCGGGAGGTTACCCTCTGTAGCCCCAGGATGCTGGAGGCAGGGTTGGGACCTGGGTCTGTCTTAGGCAGGTTTCCCTGGAAGCCCCCAGCCCCTGAGGCGAGGATTCAGAACCAGTTACTTATTTTGGAGGTGACTCCAGGAAGTGTCGTCAGGGGACTGAGGACATGAGACAAGCAAAGAACACCAGCTAAGCGGCAGTGGGAAATGAGGCTCGAGCCCCAGGGGAACTCGGAGAGCTGGAGCTGCTGTGCTGTGCACAAGAACTGCCTGCAGAGGCTTTGAGAGGCTTCTGGAACCTTCCCCAGGGATTCTGGCCCAGTAGGGCTGGGGAGCAGACTCCCACACTTCTGATACACCCCAGGTGACGCGAGCCCAGGAACTACTCTGACTGTGCGTCACAGTGTCACAGGAGCCACAAGCCCCCATGTAGAGCTGTGGGAGGCGGGACACCAGCAGTACCCGCTACCAGGTCAGGGGTCCCAGCTCAGATCCTGTGTCCATCACCTGTAACCGGTGGGACCTAGGTCAAGCCCACAGGCAATCTCTCTGAGCCTCAGTTTCCTTGTCTGTGAAATGGGGATAATAATTCTGCCATCGATGTTACTGTGAGGATTTCAGCAGATTCATCTGATGAGAGTGCCCAGCACACAGTAGGTGCACAGCAAAATGTTTTGTTTGTCACGGAGCCTTGCTGAGTTCTCACTTCAGGTCAAGTTCAGTTTTGCCGCCACACGGGTTATAAAAACAAGCATGCAGTTTTTAGGCCTTTCTGGATTTCCAGGTTGCAGGGAAGGGACCGTGGACCTGTGAACACAGTCAGAATCAGGACATCGCCATGCCCATGACAATAGCGCCTGTTTATGGGTGTCCTTCGTGCAGAGGGTCCTGCTCAGAGGCCGGCTGGGCAGTCACAACAGCCCTGGAAGGGGGCACCGTTCTCTGCCGCTTAGCAGGGGAGGGGAGGGGAGGGGAGGCCTGAGAGGTGAGTGGGTGCGAGATGTGAGGCAGGGCCACCCCGGAGGCTGAGGCGGGAGGGTCACTTGAGCACAGGAGTTCAGGGCCAGCCCGGCCAATGTATCTGGACCCCATCTCAAAAACAAATGAGAGCCGGGTGCAATGGTGGACCCCTGTAATCCTAGCGGCTTGGGAGGCTGAGGCAGGAGTATCACCAGCCTGGGCAACTTAGCGAGACCCTGTCCCCAAATAAAATCTATAAAAGGGCTGGGGATGTGGCTCAGTGGTAGAGCACCCCTGGGTTCAATGCCCAGTACCAGAAAGAGAGAGGGCAGGGTAGGGAGACCAGGCATGGAGAATGCAAACTGCACTTGGAGAATCTTCTGGAATGAAGCGCCTAGGAAGAGACAGCCTCCTTCAGCTGAATTGGCACTCACCTGTGAGCTCTGGAATAAGAGATGATAAGGCCTAAGGCTCCTGACCCTGGCTCTGGGGCCTCCTGTCCTCACATCCTTCTGAAAGAAACCTGCTCACCTCCAGCACCCTGAACCCTGTTCTGGGCTCCGTGTGGAGACCAAGCTCCGTCCCATTTCACAGCTGAGAAAACGAAGGCTCCGTGGTCATGACTTGTCTGAGGGTCTGCGTGTCTTGGTGAGAACAGAATGATGGCATTCACGCGCACCAGGTGGCAATATCATCAAATGACAATAAACTCTAGCTGGGCGCCAACTGTATACTGGTGGGCTTGGGCAGGACAGCAGGCTGAGGGGCGGGCGTGGTAAACGCCTGGCCCCTTGTGGTTGAGTCTCACCAGGGCGCTTGCAAAGTAGGGGAGCAGTCAGAGATTAGAGACCCCTCTGGAGGTGCCGGGGGCGGGGGTGTGCGGGGAGCGGGGGGCACCCCACACCAGGGAGGGAGAGCAGCAGGTTGCTGGGAATTTAAGATAATGGGAAAGGAAAACAATCACTTTATTTAAATGAGTTGAAGAACTATTTGGCTTTTCTCTATAAGAGGAAGCAGTTAAGGGGTTTTATTTTATTTTTGGCCCCTAATAATATTACAATCTCCAGGCTGGTTATTATCTGTCACTTTCCAGGGAAGATTGAAAAGAAAATAGTTTTATCCCAGGCAATTGTAAACCGTTCCATTTGATGAGTTGTTGTTCCCACTTAGATATTACATGTGCCAGTGTCAGGTGACCGGCCCGGCTGGGTGGCTTTGTTTAACTGGTTACAGAAGGAAGGGAAGGAGAGAAAATTCTCCTGTCTGTAGAAGGCAGTTCTCAAAAGGAGAGCCTGGGGGTTGGGCAAGCAGTGAGAGTGCAGATTTCCCCAGTCCCAGGGCAGGTGGCCTGGCTGGGCAGCCCCAGGGAGACTGGATCTGTGTTTCAGCTCTCCGGATGCTTCTATGGTATCTAAGAGGAGGTGGCCCTCGGTTCTACCCAAACCTGCTTGGCTGGAGCTTGTGCGGTCAGAGCAATGAGCCTTAGTTTTTCCAGCCATGAAATGGGGAGAGAGTATGTGGCCAGAGCTCCATCTGTCAGCTGACCCCAGAACAGGGGTTAGTGTGCTGGGATCTCTTTCAGGAGGACAAGAAGACCGGAAGGCCCGGGGCAGAGGATCAGAAGTCCTTAAGGTCTTTGTTCCAGGGACATACAGAAGCTCTGTCCTGTGAATTCAACTGAAGGAAACATTCAGCTTCAACGGAAGCTATCTTCTTAGGTAGCTCCTTCCAGAAGATTCTCTGAGTACAGTTGTCCTCCTCCGTGGCCATCTCCTCTTATCAGCTATGGTGACTTAGCCCTGTAATCTCTGCAGCCCTCCCCGACCCTCCTCTGCAGACAAAGGAGATGACAGTGCTCAATTCCAGGGCCCTGGTGACTGTCCCGCTGGCCTCTGAACAGGACGCACCCACCACTGGACAGACCCCCTAGGTAGAAGCTGTTGTAGTGGCCATGAGTGAGATGTCACCATTCCTACTCTGTGTTCACAGGTCCACAGCCCCTTCCCCCCTGCGGCCCAGGAATCCAGGAAGGTGTGAACACTGCCAGGATATTTCTGTAATTCATTTGGTGGCCAAACTGGACGTGGCCTGCACCTCTCAGTGAGGAGACCCAGCCTGGCTGCCAGGAGGTTAATTATCGTCTTTATTTGTCTCACTCTGTGCCCACGTGAGCTACTTCCCTGCAGAAATATTAACAGGGGCGATTACGCAGAGATCCTTCTGCCCCCAGGTGGGCCGGAGGCACACGGAACAAGCCCCCGTGGCCTTCAGAGTGGCATAAGGCCTGAGCCCCACAGCACATCTGGCCCTGAGGGTTCCAGATGTGGGCACTGGGATTGGTGTGAATGCCAGGCCAAGATTCCCAGCCTGAGTGCCTTCTGAATGCACTTCCATGTCTGGATCTGTCACCTGGACGGCTGTCCCCTCTCCCCTGCAGGCACTTAGGTACAGCCCAGACCCTCCCGCCTGGGCACACCTGCCCTCACACACACACGCACTGTACCTTGGCCAGTGCCCCACCCCCGGGGGCTGCTGAGTCTCCTGGCCGGATGGCTGCCCCTTCTCCCTGTCCAGGCAGCTGGCGGGGAAGGCACCCACCCTGCCTGCTGTCCACCTGCTGGCCGCCCCCCCATGGCTCCGCTGGCCCAATTGCTCACTCTTCATGCAGATTTTTGGCACCAGATCCACACAGCCAGGGATCTGGAACAGAAGTGTGCTCTTCCCCAGCAAAACAGCTCCTTCCTGAAGCTCGCAGGCCAGGAGCAGAGGCCCAGCCAGGGATGCTGGGGGAGGACCGGGGTCTTGGCTGGCGTTCTCCCCAGCAGTTTGTCTTCTGAGCTGGGGAGATGACGAGCGTGGGGGGGAAGGTTTCCAGGGATTTAATGGGATCCATTAAGGGTGATGGTGATGGAGTTGGGGGAGTTCCTTTCTATCAGACTGTGCAGAGAAGATGGAAATGACCCAGAGATTTATCCTCACGGACTCTGGAATAGCGATATTATCATGAGTCAATATTTATTGACCACTTGCTGTGTGGCAGACTCTGCTCTAAGCACTTTATGTGAAATATTCAGTCCTTACAACACCCTATGAGATGATGTGTGTTATCATTCTCACAGATGAGAAGACAAGTTCAGAGAGGCTAGGCAACTTGTTCTAGGTTGCACAGTGAGTATGGGGTGGAGTAAAGAGCTGATCCCAGGCAGCTGCACCCTAGAGCCCTGGTTCTTGACTGTATGTGTATCAGTAGCTGTTTCCATGGTAACGGTGCCACACATGACCACAGAGCCCCAGAGGCATACAACAATAAGCATTTTTGCTCATGCATCTGGGGGATGAGCTGGGTAGCTGGCTCATTCATTCCTTGTTGGTGGGGTTGGCAGCCCTAGGCTGTCCTTGCTGGGACAACAGGGATGACTCAGTCCTGACCCAGGTCTCCGTTGGCTCCCATAGGCTGGCCCAGCAGGTCCCAATGGCCATGGCAGAGGCCTCGTTGCAGGGTGGGTGCGTAGCCCTCTTTCTGTCACCAGAGTGGTCACATGGCCAGCCCAACACAAGCAGCAGGAAAGAGAAGGTGCCCTTTAGCGAGAGACCCTGAGTGTGTACACATGCAAACTTGAAGCCACTTTGCAACGTGCCCCAACTGCACCACACAGGGACCTTTGGGGACACGGACTGGCACAGACCTGGGTCCCCCTGGGAGAGGAGGAGCCACTTGTGACTCCCATTGCCATGGACCCTGCCTTCTAGGAGTCCCCACTCTGCTGAAGAGACACCGCCTGTGGGGCCAGCAAGCTGTGCCTTCAGGACTCCCCAGGCAGGGGACAGAAGAGATGATTCCTGTCCTAGGAGAGGCCCATATAGGACAGAGGCCCAGCCTCCACCCTGGAAAGCCGAGGCTGCCGAGGCTGTAACTCTTGCGGAGAGAGCGCCCAGTCTGCTGGGGCAGGCAGTGGCCTCCTTTAATAGGTGTGAATTGTCTCAAGGCTGAGGAAAGACAGCGACATCATCAGAAGATAGAAGCCACCGTCCCCCCGGAGGGCCAGAGGATTTGCCTCAAAGAATCTGATCTGGCAGAGTCAGCCTGGCGGGCATCCTGCAGGAGATGACACCTCACTGGGTCAGGATGTCAGGGAGACAGGATGTGGGAGCTGGTCGTCTAGGTTCCTGGTCTTTGGTGGAGCCTCCTATCCACTGTCCCCTGGCCTCCTACTTAGGGCCCCCTCTCGGGAAGCTTCTGGATTCCTTCTTCTTCCCTATCTCCTCAGCAGCCACTTGGAGGCTGGGAGAGAGGGAAGGAGTTCGGAGACTTGGGCTCCACAGGAATTCTAGAGAAAGGAGTGGCTGGAGGGCGGTGGAGGAGGGGACACCAGGCCCCAGGGCTGAACCCTGTGACCCTCTGGGACACTGAACTCCCCAGGCACCGCATCAGAAAGCACCTCACCCACTCGGTTCTTTGGACCCCGCCTGGCTCCCTCTTTAAAGTTAGAAACGCTGAGCGTCCGACCTGGACCTTCTAGAATGGATGGAACTGCAACCCGCAGGCCAAGCCCGAGTCTCAGGGCTGTGCTTGAGCGCAGGCTCGCGGCTTCGCTTCTCTGCCGTCCACAGGGCAGAGTTAGAGCTGCAGCCGACACCGTGTGGCCCATGAAGCTGAAAACAGTCACTTCCCGGCTCTTAGAGAAACAAGTGCCTGCCTACAGCAGCTCCACCAGGCTAGGCGCCTGTGACTGTCCCTGGCGCCCAGCACAAGGGAGGTGCTTGATCAAGGTGTGCTGGGTGCAGGGATGAAGGCCAGGCCTCCCGCCTCCCTGCCCCTGCCACGCGGGGTGGGCGAGCAGGCCTGCTGAAGGGCAAGGTGAGCGGGCTCAGCGCTCCGGCCATTCAATAGCCGCAAGCCCTGCGACCGGGTGTCCTGGCCCACAGCACAGGCCGCCCCCCAGGGAAGCCAACGCTTCCCTGCCAGTCCCCGAGTCATTGGCATGGAGCTTTTGTTCTTTGGTCTTTGGTAGAAGGTGCCCAGGAGTGCTTGTACTTTGGGGGTGTGAAAGGGGCATAGAGGACACCTGGGACCCTGGGAGAAGCAGAGACGGTCCCTAAAGGCAGGTGGTCCAAGCTCCCTGTAATGTACTGGAGGACCCCAGTGCCACTGAGGTGAGCGGCTGAGAGCATGGCTGTGGCCCGCCCTGTCCTCCTCGGGCACCACCTCAGGTGGTCACCCACACGCCACAACAGTGGAGGACATCAGCTGCCACAAAACCGGCCGGTTTCCCCACAGGTCTGGAAGCAGGTGGACGCAGGAGGAAGGAGCGTGGGAGGCTCCAGGATGGGGGCGAGCAGAGCAGGCCGACAGCTGGCCGCAGGAGACCAGGGTGGAGCAGACCTTTGTGCCATGTGGGCCACCAAAGGCGGGCCAGGCACCCTCCTCAGCCCCACCCCGAGGGATGCTCCAGGTGAGGCCCGGGTTTGCCCTGCGCTTTGCCGTGCCCCGGGGCATCTGCGCAGTTGAGTTCTGCGCCTGCATCAATTCAGGGCCACCTCTCTTGGACGGGTCCGTCCTTCCTGACGTCCTCAGCTCCTCCCCTGAACCTCCCTGTCCAGGAGTAAATGAGCTGTAAACAAATGTGTCAGACAGACGCAGGGGGCTGCTATTTAAGGAGCAGGAGAGCCAGGCAATTGCAGAAAGAGGAATCAGGTGACAGCAGCCTCAGAGGGCTCCCATCCTGTCAGCTGGTGACGCTGATGGGATTCGGGGTGATCCACCTGGGGCACCTGTGATTCCCCAAGGGACTGTTTGGGCACTTGCCAGGGCCTTTAGGTGACTGTCCCTTCTCAGAGGATGAAGAAAGACAAGGAGTCCTTGATCTTGGGTCATGGGGTTCCATGCCAGCGCTTGGGAGGTCTTCCTGGAGGAGGAGGAGGAGGAAGGGAAGAGGTAGGGGGTGCCAGTGTCCCTGAATGAATGATTTGCTCATGGGAAATGGCACCCTCAGCCAGGATGCATGCCTGGACAGAGGCCCCCACTTGGTCCAGAAGCTTCCTCAAGCCCTGAGCATGCACCTCTTAAGCGAGAGCTCCGTCTCCCACAGCAGGCTGTGAGCTCCAGAGAGTTGGAACTGTGTCCCCACCGGAATAGGGAGCACAGATATAGGTGCCATCAGACGGCAGATCTGGGAGGGCAGCTGCCGTCTCTCCCAGGTCTGAGGACCCCCAGCCCTCCACGCGATGTCACTCTAGGGGACAGGATCCCTTCCTTGATTTCCACTGCAATCCCAGGCTCCCTCGCCCCCAGGACTCTGAGCAGTTACAGGGACTTCAAAGAGACAGGTCAGGTCAGCCACCGAGTGCCCAGCGGCCTTGCTGTGTGGCTTTAGGCGAGCCTCCTCCCTCTCTGGAGTTCAGTTTGCCCGACTTGTGAGCCAGGAGGCTTTCCGGCATTTCAGAAGCATCGTTCCTGCTTGCTGAACTCCTGCCACACACCCTCTGCAGGGAGCCCCCTTGTGTGACCCTGTAGTGGCCCCTCCTCCCCACAAGCCGTCACCTCCTCTAGGACCAGGCTCCCAGCAGAGCCAGGCAGAGCTTTTGCACTTCCGCTGGCCGAGGGTGGCTTTGCTTCCACTCTGTGCCTCACTCCTTCCAAGGCTGAATTACCAGCCCCGCGGGGAACCAGAATTAAAAGCTCCCACCTGCCTGGCAGTGCCTGGTGCCTGTCGCTCCCTCGCCCAGGGCTCTGGGAAGCGGCTTCTTTGGAGATATCAATTTAAACAAGGGAGAAGCAACTCAGACATAATTCCTCCCTGTGAGGCTGTGTCCTTTGTAACTGCTTCTTTCCCATCCCCAGAAATTCTAGGAAGAGTGGGCGGAGGATGAGGGCACCGGTCGCTCACGGCCACCTGGGTTCTGCCTACACTTGGCACCTGGTCCTTCAGCTTCCTCTCCCCGCCCAGTGGGGGCCTGAGGGGACTCTTTGGGCACATCAGCACAGGCTGGCACAAAGGAGGAATTGGCTGATTATCTCCTGCTGTGGCTGCTTGGGCCCCATGGACCACAGCCTGGGCTTCTGACCATGGAGATACCATGCGGGCCACCCTGCAGCATGCCAGGCAGGGTGGCCGTGGGTTTTCCTTTCTGTCCTCTGCAGAACCGACTACTGGAGGGGGTCATCTCCGGGCTCCCTCATTTAGGAGTCTAATGGAGATTTCAAAAGGGAAAAAAAGCTACCCAAACCGGCACCAAGGTCGCCGTCAATCACTCCACTCCCCCGGAGCTGGAGCTGCGTGCGATGGGACACAGGGACAGCATTTCTGCAGATTATACATCACCCTCCCGCCGAGGCCACTCCTGTGATGCTGTAGTATTGACCTGACTATGCAAGGAATTTTTAGGCTTCACTTAGCTGACCAGCAAGGCCCAGGGGGAGGCAGGGTGGCATCGACCCCTGACAGCAGGGACAAGAGCTTCTAAACGGTGGAGAGAGGGCGTCCCCACAGCCACGCTGGGCACAGAGAGGTGACCCTCCACTTGCCCCCACAGAGTCAGGAACAGAGGGGTGCTTTCCTGACTGGCGTGCCCGCCTTTGGTGGGGGAGCCCTCCGCCTGCCATAGCTGCACCATGATGTCTCTGACAGCTCCGAAGGGCTGCCTTGACCCTGGGGGACTCTGTCATCGTGTAACCTCAACCTATTTATGTTCTCTGTGCTTCGCAGGTGACATAGACTTAGGGTGACCCACTCATGTCAGCTTGCCCAGACTTCCAGCTTTAGCACTGAAAATCCCACATCCCAGGTCTCCACTTAAAATGGCTCCTTCATTCCGGTTGCTGGAGGCTATCAAGTTTTTAATCTGAAAATTCTGCATCCTGGCAGCACCTCTCCATCTCAAGAAGACTTGGTTGTTGTTCACCCAAGATAGAAGGTCCCTTCTCCATCTGACCACCTTCCCAAGGCCCCAGGACAGATACCATGACTCCTCCCCGTCTCCCCAGATGCCCAGGGAGGCAGGAAATGGTCAACCAGCAGCAGCAGAGGCTGGTCCCACTCTAGCCGCATGGTGGAAGCAACCAGGCTCTGTTGGGCTCAGGTCTGCTTGGCCAGCTTCCCAAGGGGGTGGCCCCAGCCTAAGCCCTTAGCCTCTCCCAGGTGCCTGGAGATGACTCTGTCCCCCTAGGACTGTGCACACGTGTCAGGGAGATGGCGTGTGCCCTGGCTGCCCTCGGGGAGCTGGGTGGAGGAGGGCATCTTGGGAGGCCGGGGCCAGAGGAGGTGATCATTTATGCATGGGCAGGGCTTTGTGGCTGGGTCACAGCCTGGTCCCAAGCCCACTCTGCCCCTTCCTGGCCATGTGAACTTGGCTTCCCCTCAGGCCTTGGTTTCCTCATCTGCAAGGTGGGAATAGCAGCCAAAATCCACGAGGAGCTGGGCGGATTTGCAGGGCACAAGCCTGGCTCTAGTAAGCTGGGAAAGTGGTCGTGCCCTCTGGCCTTAGGGTTACCCGTGTCTGTCCAGTGACGCTGCCCAGCTCTCACCCCTGTGATGACGCTGGTCCCTCCTGGCATTTTCTGGTTTGAGGAGGAATGATCTGGAAGAAGCCAGATCTCTAGGCGGGTCACATGTGTCCCTTGCTCTTGCCAGGACCCGGCCACCCTGGGTGGGGGCTCTCAGCCTGCCAGTCTGACCCCCAGGACAGAAGAGGCATCTTAACTCAAAGCTGCAGTGAATCTGCAAATCCTCCAGAATGTTCTCCACTTGGCTTCAGACATGCATTCAAATCCCTCAGATGAGGGGGTGTGCAGGAAGAAACAGGGAAACACACAAGGAATGGGCTGGGGGCCTTGGCCTCTGTCCACATCACACCTAAGTGACCACCGCTGTCCTCTCTCCAGAGTGCAAGAGCCCCTGACCAGATCTCCCTGTCCCCCATCATGCCCACAGTTCTTCCTTCGCTCACAGCTGGGGACTCTTCGAAACACAACCTCAGGCCAGGCCTCTCTTTTTAACCTCCAATATCTTCCCATCCTAGCCAGAGTAAAATCCGACCTCTTTGCAGCAGCCTTAAGACCATCTGTGATCTGATCCTGGAAGTTCTCTGAACTGAGAACCCATCAGTTTCCTCCAAGCCCGCCCCTCCTCCCCCTCCATTCGCCTCTCTCTTCCCATCTCAGGGCCTTTGCAGCTGCTGTGATCTCCACGTGGCTTCCCCCAGGACAGCACCTTCTTCTAGCTTGGGTTCTAGTGATGCCTTCTACCCTTACCGTATCCCCAGGTCGTTTTGCACCCTGGTTTTGCAGTGACCCCCAGACCTCATCTCTCTCTGTGCGTCAACTTACGGGTGCACGCTGGGTCTCTTGACACGGCGCCTCCTTCCTGGGAGCAGGGCTGTGAGTCTGTCCTGTCATGCGAGAGGCACAGAGCAGCGTGCCTCCTGCTACCATTTCATCCTT
The DNA here is from genome assembly GCA_004024805.1 of Geosciurus inauris. NCBI lineage: Eukaryota > Metazoa > Chordata > Mammalia > Rodentia > Sciuridae > Geosciurus > Geosciurus inauris. The sequence continues at coordinate 11,808 of PVHX01004276.1, read as the reverse complement.
GCCTCCACCCTGGAAGGAAGCTAGCATCCCCATCACACAGATGAGGAGACTGAGGCTCCGGGGTGAAGGAAAGCCTGCGTCTCCCAGGGTCTGCGCCCAGCTGGGGTCCGAGCTGCAGGTGGTCTGCTCCACATCCTGCAGCTCTCTTTTCCTTTTTTTTTTTTTCTTTTTTAATAATTTTGTCCATGAAGTCCTTGTTCTCAAGGGACAAGAGAACAAAACACAACCAGATCTATAATGAAAAGCAAATGGGATTTTTTTTTTTTTTTTGGTTGTAATAATACTAAGTTCTCATTCAGCACCAGGTAAAGTTGTTTTTTTTTTTTTAATATACTGGGTAATTTTTATTGGACAGCTACCTTATAATAGGATCGAGCACCAGACTCTTCAATTCTCTTTCCCCCAGAGTAAATAAACCAGCCATCCGGCTGATTAGGTGGGTAGTGGGGACATTTGCACCCCCCATGCTGGGACCCAAGACAGGAGCTGCCCATGTCACCCCCCCCCACACTGCCCCAGGCTCTGTTAGGAAATCAGGGCCTACGTCTAACTAGTGGGCATGGTGGAAGTGGACCTGGCTCCACCACTAGTCTGATGCTGTGTGTCTTAGAGAAGTTGCTGAACATCTCTGGTAAAGACATCTACCAAGTTCATCTTAAAGATGATTCAGGCATTCAAATGGCCCAACTTGTAGAAAAGCATTATAAGCCATGCCTTTGCATGCTGGTTCCCTCACGTCTTTACCATGAGATCATGCTAGGATTGATGATATATACTTTAGAACAAAAGAGTCCTGTCCTTGCCCTCCTGCAGCTCACAGGCTGGTACTATCAACATATTTACCACAAAGCCCCAGAAAGGCTGCAACCACACCTTCTCGCTCACTGGACAGCCCTGCTCCTAGCCTGAATCTCACCTTTTGGCTCCACCCAGTCAATAAAAGTGTGCCAGTGCTGGGCAGGGTGGGGCAGAGAGGGGGACTGAAATCTCCCTGAGACGTTAAGGATGGCCTTTGAGCTGAGTCACAAAGACGGAGCCAGGACCAGGCAGGAGACAGGAGGAGGAGGGGCTTCTCACCTGGACCAGGGTGGACCCACTGCATCCCATAGCTCAAAGCCGGCCCACCATCTGCTTCTGCAAATAAAGTTTGATTGGGCCACAGCCACGGCCATTCATTAGTGGTTCTCCTGTGGCTGCTTTCAGGCCATAGCAGCCGAACGGATCAGTCGTGACCGAGGCCGAAGAGCCTGCAACTCCAACGGTAGCCACTACCTGGTCCCTCTGAGAAAGTGTGCTGACCTGTGACCAGTGCAAAGGAGTCAGGTCAAGGGAAGGCCCAAAGAACTCTCCCTTCCTTGGAATCAGGTTGGCCACCTGATTTCTGAGGCCCAGTGCAAAATAAAGAGAGGTCCCTCCTGCAAAAAATGACTACAGATTTCAGGGCATAGAAATTTGCTGAGACTCCCAAGTGGGGCCTCACACCACGGAAGCCCCCCGTGGGTGGCGGGGGAGATGGAGGCGGCTCTCTTGCTCTTACCTGGAGACTGCACAGGGACTGGAGTTCTCAGAAGGAACCCAGACCCAGGGCTTGGGGTTGGGGCTTGGAGATGCCCTCCTGGAGGAGCTAGAGCTCCAGGGGGACCAGCCTCAGACCGAACCCCCAGGGGTGGAGAGCTGGCCTTCCCCCGTCCCCATTCACAGAGTCTGGCTGTGAGGGGGTGCAGGGGCGGACCCAGCTGTCTCCCCAACAGTGAGCATGTGGTGATCCATGTGATCTAGCCCCAGGGAGAGTGTGACAGGTCAGGGATGATGTGTCTTCCACACGCTCATCAACCTTCCTGGAGGGAGGCCTGGAGGGCAGGAGCCTCACTCTACCCAGCTCTGGGACAACAGGACGAGGACCAGCGTCTCCTAGAAAGCTCCAGGCTAGGTGGCCATTCAACCCCAGCCTTTTGGATTCCTGGACAGTCTGTGTCCTCTGTCCTTCTGTGGACATCTTCCCTTGACCTTCCAGACCCACACTCACTGTCTCCATCCTTCCTGGTGCCCAGAGTCTAACCTGTACCAATGGCCTCGCTAAGCAACATGTTAGCTTTCCGTTACTGTAACAATTATCCCAGAGAATCAGCTTATAAAGAGAAAAGGTTTATTCAGCTCACAGTGTTGCAGGTTTCAGTTCCCGATCGGCTGGCCTCATGGCCTTTGTGCCTCTGCTGAGGCAGCACCTTGCAGCAGGAGCATGTGGACAGAGCCATTCATCTTGGGGGGGAGCAAGAGGGGAAAAGAGGCGGCACTGGGGTCCTGCAGTCTCCTTCAAGGCACATTCTCAGTGACCTGGAGACCTCCCCATAGGCCCCGCCTCTTCAAGTTTCCACTCCTAATAGTGCCACCCTGAGGACCAAGCCTCCAACACACAGGCCTCTGGGGAACAGTTTGGATGCTTTCCAGCTGGATTTGGCCAATGGGTGGCACCTGCAGGAGAGAGGAGGTCACTCCCCAGCTCCTCCCTGCTGGCTCGGGTCCCTTTGCCCGAGCTCCAAGGGAAACCTGCCCCTCCTCTGCCTGCCCCCTTCGCTGGTAGGGGTTATAGTTGCCCTCACTGCTCCCGCCCCGCTGCTGCCCCAGGCCCTGGGGGGAGCCGCCGGCCCTGCTCAGACCTTTGTAACCAATCCTTCATTTGTCCTCTCTGCCTGGGACATCTGTGTCCTGCTGGACCCTGCCCGTGTGCCCTCCTCCGCCCACCCAAGTGGCTCTAAGCAAACAGATGTGAAACTGTCACAAGAAAGTCACTCTAGCACAGGCGCAGGCCAAGATGGTGCTCCTCTGGACAAGGTTGGACACTGCTAGGCTGGGCCCTTCGAATCTGCTCCTGATGTCAGTGGGGTCGCTGGGTCATATTCAGTGGGCAGCTGGTCTGGCAGGGGTCAGGACAGCTTCCCCACATGTAGGCAGAGCTGGAAGGCTGGCCCACCAAGGGTCACAGAATGTGCCCCTGTTCACAGGGAGAGATGGCGGACTCCCTCTCCCAGTGTGGGGTGCTAGAGAACGTGGCGCTGTTTCGTGTCCGATGCCATCTCTTCTTCATTGGCTGAGAGCTGGGCTCACAACTCTTGTCTGGGGCCAGGTTTGCCCTGCAGGTTGTGTTAGTTTCATCTGTGCTGGGCTTTTGTCTTATAGTGAGATGATTTTGAACCTCCATCGACTCCCCACAACAACACTGCCACCCCTGCTCCCACCTGGGCCCCGGGGGCCAGGCCTGGCTGGTCTCATGGCTGGTCTGATGGCACAGGTCACTGATACATGCAGACCACCAGACTTTTATAGACTCAGGTGTCCCAGCCTAATTTTTGGAAGAAAGCGTTGGTCTAACAAATATGCCAGCCACTTCCGAAGGTCCCCAAGATGTAAGGGGGAGCCGGGACTGGAGACCCAGGAGCCTGTGTTCTTGCCATTTCATGGCCCTGTGGCTTGAACACCCATCTCCTGGGCTGCTGTCCCCTCATGCAGGACAGAGGAAAGCTGGGGGCTCAAGTCTCCCTGACCTGAGGCCCGGCTCCTGCTGCCTGTCCTGGACAGGTTGTTCCCTCCCTCTGACCTCAGCTGCTTTCTCTGATAACTGGGATGGCCATAGGCGTCCCCGAGGGCTGCTGTACAAATGGAATATGGAGACATGCACAGTGCAGGCTCTCCTGTCCGCTCTCCCAGTTAACCAGGCCACACCTAGCACAGCACTGGCACAGAGTAGGCATTCAGGAAACCTCTGTCAAATCAAACGGACTTTTTGTCAAATAGAGCAGCTGCAAAAGAAATAAGAAGATATGTCCTTTTCTTTTTTAAAATCATGTACAAGAATATCCTGAGAAGCTTTATGCTGGTAGAGCCAAACTGGGAACTGTCCAGGTGCCTGTTAACAAAAGGATGGCTGAACAAACAGTGGTTTCTCTTTGCAATGGAATACCATGCAGCTGTGAAAAGGAATAAGCTAGGGATACGCATGCAGCCAGTGGATCTTAAGAAGATTGTGCTGGAAAAAAAGAGCCTTCGCTTAAACTACATATTATATGATTCCATTTATAGACAATTCTAGCAGAGGGAAATGGGGAGAGAAACATCAGAATAATGGTTGCTTCTGGGAGCCACAATGCCCAGCAAGGGGCAGAGGGAACTTTCTGGAGGGGTGATGATGCTCTGAATTGTGAGAGGGTGGTTTGGTTCACACCGGTGAATGCATTTGTCAAAACTCAGAAACCTGAGTGAGGGCCACCTGAGATCTGTGCAGTTCAGTGCACGTAAATTTTACCTCAAAAGAAAAAGACTTGCAAATAGATTTTGAACTCTAAATCATGATATGCACACAGAAGATTGAGGAGGAAAGGGAGCTGTTGTCTTCAGCTCACTGTGAAACGGATCCAAGGAGCAAGGGTGAGGGGCGGGGTGGGGAAGGGCAGGTGGGGTGCAGCTCGGAGGTGGACGCACTTGTCTGGCCCGTGTTAGGCTCAGGTTTGATCCCCAGCAAGATAAAAAAAAAAAAAAAAGGCTTGGGAAGAAATGTATAATAAAGCAAACGTGGTCAGGTTTTAATTGTAGAAGCCAGATAGTCGGAACATAGGTATTAGCTTTAAAATTCTTGATGCTTTTCTGTGTGTTTCAAAATGAATATCCTGAGAATATTCTGCTGGCCGCTGGCAAGCAGCAGAGGAACTTAGAAATCAGCCACTCAGAAATCACCCCACTTCACTGATGTGGAAACTGAGGCCCGAGAGAGAGTGAATTTCCCAGCCTCCACTGCCGGTTGGTGGCTGAGCAGAGGAACTATTCCTCTCTAGCAAGCGGCTGGAGCTCACGGGAAATCACGCACACCAGGAACGGCCGGCAGATGGACAGACAGACAAGCTCCCCAGGGCTGGGCTGTGGGCAGTGATGCGTGCTGTATGTTAATTACAGCAGGCAGGACCTGCCAGCGCGGCAGTGTTTGTACCTCTGCTGCCCCTCGGTTAGCAGGTGGGCCGGCTGGTGCAGGCCACGTCAGCTGCTCTTCCGGCGGCCAATCCCGCTGGCATGGACCCAGCTGTCTACAGTGCCTACTGTACATGGCGGGCCAGGCAGATTGGCACAGCGAGCCCCTCTCGAGGGCTGGCAGCCCCTCCTGGCTGCAAAGGTTAGCCAGACTGGCACAAGCTGGGCAACTGTCCCCAGGACGAGCCTTTGCTAGATGCAACCTGTTCACACAGGTGTGCTCACTGATACGGTGGCATGGCCTGAGAGTTGAGTGTGACCACAGAGGGACATTGTAAGTGGTGTCACGGGCAGGGGATTTGAGCCAGAGTCTTGCCCACAGATACTGGAGTCAGATGAGACTCAGCCAGGCCTCCGCCCCACACCTACCCAGCCTGCTCGTGAGTTCCAAAAATCAAGCTGCCATCCTGCGGGTCCCTTCCCTCTGCCGGCTTCTCGCCTGCTGCCCTGCAGCGGGGAAGTCTCAGGGCATCCTGGCTCATGTCTGGTGGAGAGCCAGGAGCCCGGGTGGTTGGGAGACAACTGTGGCTTTCGTGTCCAGCTGGTGGAGCCTGGGCACAGGAATGCGAGGTGCCAGGCTCACCTGCTGCTGCTCCCTCAGAGACGCAGCTGGGGACTGTCAGATCTGCCAGCTTGTCTCCCGGTCTTTGGCCTAGAAGAGGCAGTGCAGTGTCCACTGGCCTTGCAGCCGTGGACAGGCGTGACGTGGACACGAGCTGTGGCGCACACTTTTTTAGGATCCCAATAAACCCTGAGTCTTCTGGATGCAAAAGTCTAGAAGCACACCCAGACATCCATCCTCATCAGTACTTTGCCTTACACACACACACATGCGCACACACGCGCACACACGGGCTTTCTGTTCACACGCGTGCTCACCTACAGGGAGCTGCCCCCACTCACACCAGTGGCCCACCTGCCTGAGCACCTGCCCACATGTGGCACCAGGTCCAGGAAGAAGGCACAGCCACTCCTCCGCCTGCTGCTTTCCCTGCGCCCCAGGCCCCATCCCTGAGCTGCTGTCTGCCACCGCACAGTAACCAGATGAGACAAGGCAATTTATGACACCAGCTGTCTCTGTCAAAACCGGATCTCCCACACTCGCCGGGGGAAGCCAATTACCCCGAGCCCAGCCCTGCCCGGAACAGGAACTCAGCTCGCAAGGGAGATGGAGAGGGGTGGACCCGGCCACCCAGAGAGTGAGCGGCACCTAATTTGAAGACTTCTCCCTCCTTCTTGTCCTCGGGAATCTGGCGTCCCCTTCTCCCTGTCCCCCATGTCCGTGGCCACACCTCTGGCCCAGCTCCCAGGACTAGGGGCTGAAAGAGCCACTTCAGGGTGGAGAACAGGTGGGCAAGGAGGGTTAGGGGGACAGTGGTCCTGGGTTGCCATGGCAACAAGAAGGCCAGGCGCCCTGTGCTCCCCCCCCACAGCAGACCACCCGGAGCCCCCCGTGTAGGTGTCCCTGTGCCTAGGGTACCCTCCCCCTTCCTGGCCCCCAACCCCAACTTCACCCAGCCCCCCTGCCGGGGCCCCCCCCCCCCAATCAGATCCAGGTTCAAATCTCCGCTTCGTCACTCGCCAACCAGGCTGCCGGGGAAGTGGCCTCCCCCCTCTGGCCACAGGTTTTGCACCTATGAAA